>VZDJ01004378.1:6855472-6910898 GCA_008694505.1 Cyanoderma ruficeps
GGGGGGGGGGGTGTGGGGGGTGTGTTGATCTGAATATGGAAAAGGTTTTCTATTATACAGAATTTCCTGATCTTTAATTGTTCTGTGTTGTCTTAGAATAAACTAGAAGTTAGAAATATCTTGGAGAAAGAGATTCCAGAACAGTAAATATGCTCCTAGTTTAGTGCATTGAGTTCATAAGGAAAGAACTCATGCTTCAATAAGTTTTCTCATTCGTTTATGGAGGCAAAAATAGCTTCTGAAAAATAGATCCAGTCAATGTTGTGCAAGCACTTCTTGATTTCCCTTTCACCTGGGATACAAGAAAGTTTGAAAGGAAGGCTTCTCTGGTATTGCAATTTACACTTTTGTTTTGCACAGAAATTCCATGGAAGCTGAAGTTAAGAACATACTGTATTTAATTAATTTTTTTTTTTTCCGGGGGGGAGTTGGGAAGGGGGGAATTCTGTAGTGAGTCAATATTTTTTGTTGGGCTGCTTTCCTTGAAAAGTCCTTGCTCAGATTAACTTACAAACAAGTTAGTGATATTGCCGGGCTTTTCTGTAAATCTGAAAGAAAATGGGGTAGACAGGTTTGCTGAAAGTTGAATTGCAGGTGACTAATTTTAACTTCAAAAGATTTCCCTATCACTTGCACTTAAAACCTTATTACTGTACTTTTTCTGGCTTGAACTGGACCAGTAGGACACATTTCAGAAACATTTTGTGGGTGACAATTTTGATAAAAGAATTGTAAAACGGATATAACAAAGAAAACGCAAACGTCTAATTTTCCTGCATTCCCAATTCCAGCATGTCCATGTTCCCTCTAGTGGCAGCCGGCGGGGTAGGGCTGGCTGCTGCCCGCGCTTAGACCAGCGTGCAGTCCCACGGGATTGCTCCTAAATATCCCTGGGCACCGCACCCCTCAGTGAATCCAGAACCCTAAGCCTCTTCACCCAGTGTTTTCACTGGCTCCTTCCTTGCAGCAGGTTGTGCCTGGTGAGGACAGTCGTGTTAGGGAGCAGTGGAGTTTGTTGTCTCTCGGGCGAAGCTGCCAAAATCTACCAAAAATGGCCCATATTGAATACACCCGTAGAGAGTAAAGGATCACAGACTTCATGCTGATTATAGAAATGTATTCTTCTCTATAATGCTCTTCCATATCTTTACCTGGAAGGAAGTTGTGGTAGAGGGGGTGGTTTGTTTACAGCTATACTTCAGCGGCATGAATTGCAGGAATAATTTTTTTCCTTTGAGGGATTTTAGCTATATGATAAGCCTCTTGAATAACATTGCAAGCCAGAATAGGATAACATGGATGTCACTGTATAAAATCTTAACTTCAACAATCTCTAAAAAAATAATTGTTGTTCCTGTTCTAGCATGGCATGCAGCTATTTATCATCAAGAAAGAACTTATTTGTGATTAATTTGTCATTTCCTTGCCAATACATGACAAAAGATAGAATTGCCTGAGTACAACATGACTAATTCTTTCCTTATAATTCTTGTTCCTTCTCCTCCTAGACTTGGATAATTTTGCAATCAGTGGAGAGTACATAGAAGTATTTTTTAAAGAAGATGTACATATGGGCATGTATTAGTCAAGGGAACCTATACAGAACATCAGACTTAGAATTTCCTTGCTGAAATTAGGTTTCCATCTTTGAGGAAAAAAGTGGGACAACTAGTTTACTTAAGACAG
This sequence comes from Cyanoderma ruficeps, assembly GCA_008694505.1. Lineage (NCBI taxonomy): Eukaryota > Metazoa > Chordata > Aves > Passeriformes > Timaliidae > Cyanoderma > Cyanoderma ruficeps. Next base: position 6,857,159 of record VZDJ01004378.1, read on the forward strand.
CCATATGATCAGCATGGACTGGTAGGTACATACTGGGAATGTCCAGCTGTTGCGGGATATATTCCTGCCTCTTTATTCCCTAGATAGACAATCTCTAGGAAGTGCTGGGAAAGTTCTCTCCATCTTGCATTCCACTCTGCCTGTCTCTGTCCTGAGATTAGAGCCTGTGGCAGTACCCAGCCTGCAGGGTCTGTATGGAGTTTCTGTGTTCTTTTAGATAATTTTGGAGAGACAGAGGTCACAGATACTTTGGGCATCTCTTTGTCTTGGTAATCATATTCTTTTTTTCTTCTGTTTATTTTGATTATCCTATTTGCTGTGATTATCATGCATTTGATTTAAAAAAGCATGTTTTTAAAAATAAGCAAATCTGTCTCCATACATTGGTAATGAAAGCAGTGCCAAAAAATGTTGTATCACCTATTTTCTCCACATTGAGGACTGTTAGTTAAGGCTACACATCTAGAATTTTCTTTCTTTTTCATTTTTAGAAATGCTATTTCCTAGTGTGAAGTCTCTTCTGGGGAGACAGGCACACACAGTCCTGCCGAGTAGTGGCTAGGGCTCTGAGACTCTTCATCCTACTAAACATTCCACTCCTCTGTAAATGTCTGCAGCATATTTTCTTAATCCTGAGTGCTTTATTGTGCAAATATAAATCCAGAATAAAGCATTTTACAAGTATCTAGTGATTTTGTTTTAATTTTGATATAAGCCTGTAAATTTGGAAGTAGCTTTTCACATAATCAGATGACACAATGACTCAGCAGTTAAACCCCAGCATCTGCTACAGCAGCACCTCTTGGGAGTTTCTAACAAGAACTAGATTGTTATCCATTTATAAATCAGTCATAAAGAGGAAGTAACCAGTAAGTTGAGTGGGGAAAAATGGAAAAAATTCCTATAACAAAATAGTAGTGACTAAAATGTCCATAATATTTCATTGTTCCTACTTTAACAAGACTATTGAGACAATCAAAAATTCTGGTCAGAACCATTGTCTCTTAGAGAATGCTTTAGAATGTCTTGTCACAGCATCCTCTATGTAATATTACAAGCTAGAAGTTCTGGCTTATCTCTAAAGGTTTACAATACATTATAAAGTTGTATGAGGGACTGGACACAAAAACAAATACGTTACAGAGAAGAAAATTATTAGGCACTCTTAAAAATGTCCTCAGTTTCTGCCATTTGCTGATAATTCTTTTCAGTTTTGGTTTTTTTGGGTTTTTTTTTGATAGCTCTTACTGCATGAGGATTTACTTTGCAGTGAGGTTAAACTGTAGAAAAGGGGGATTTGAGGTTGGGGGAATGCTTCCTCTTACAGCTCCTTTCAGAGTGTGTAAGCCAGGTGGCATCTTGAGGCACAGTATTTATATGTGTGGGTAGGGAGTTGGGTATCTAGTCAGGGAATTTTCAGGTGAAGCAATATAATAAAACTGTGAGATCAGAGAAGGGTAACATGGATGGAAATCAGCCAAAAAGACATCCTGGGGGTCTATAACTCACATTCGGTCAGATTTTGCTATGTCTAATGTTAAGATTGGAATGTGGCCTCCAGTGGACTCTTGGCAGGGGTTGGAGGAATGCAGGTGGTTCCTGTACACTTGTGGGGTTCCAGTCTGGCACCTTTTGTGGCCCGTGAAAAGGCTGGGCTTTGGTCTGACCAACAGCACTACGAAAACTTTGTCAATTGTCAATGTATTGTTCACTTGCCCTTCAATGTCAAAACTCAGAAACAGTGAGCAAACTAGGTATAGCAAAGGATTTAGAAACCAAATGTGTGGTTATGGTCTCTTGACCTTTGGATTTGGATGTTGCTGGTAGGTGTGAAAACCTACAAAATGGTTTGAATGTTAAAACCTGTTGATCTGTATTTAGGGGAAGAATAGAGGCACTTGAGCAGGGAATTTCCAGGACAGATACGTTACCTTGTATAAGCATGCTTTAAAAACTCAGAAGTTCTGAAACTGAAGGTTCTGAAGAGCACTGAAGTACTGGCAGGTGGTAGGCTTCCACAACTACATATCCCGACATTTTCTAAGGTGACAGCATGTGTCACAGATATGAATTGGCCCTGATCATACCACATCTGATGTTTCTAAGAAACCTGCATACTTCAGAAATATCCAGAGCTGACTACATTTTGAATATGTTGAAGCACATATTAGGTTCTAAACAAAGGAAACGATTTTGTGAAAATTTTGTCTGGAAAAAAGTTTCCTGTGGAAAAGATAACATGCTTGAGGAAAAAGCATATACATAACAACTTTGAAACAGTTGCCACAAACTCAGAAAGATGGTTTATAAACCTCCATGAAGTGATTAGTCCTCTTCTAGTCACACATGCCTTTTTTGCGTACAGTACAGATAGCATTAGTGAATAAGTAAGACTTGACATAAAGAGTATATTTCCTGAAAGCTCCTGAATTGATTTGGAAAACATCTAAAACTCATATAGACAGAAAATATATTTCATCACCAAATGTAATAGAGGAAAAATTGGATTTGGAGCTATTTGCAGAGCAGGAAATATGTTTTGCATCTTGAGTTTTAATAATAAATTGCAAATGTTATTTTCTGGATCTAACCATCAAAATGCCTCATTTTTACTGAAAAATTGATAAAATATTATTGTCTGTGGAAAATGACACAAGGTGTGTAGTGATTTGCTGCAACTCTTAAAGTGATTAAAGAGAGAAATAATGCAATAATTCAAAATTATATTAAAATATTCACATATTTGAATTTTTTCTAAATACAGTAGATCTTGTAAGGAAATAGTTGTCAATTCTATTTTTTTTAGTTTAGGTTTTGGTATTGAATAGTGTTTCTATTTGTTAGACTAACACATGTATTTGGTTTTTTTATCATATGGAGTGTTGGACACTTGCTGAAAGATGCTGTGCTATTTTTCATGACCTCTTTAGCAGAATTATGTTAGAGGTGTAGCATTTTATAAATATTTCTTATTTCTAATCTTAAAGTAATATCCTGACATTTCTTTGAGAGGCTGACAGTAGTCAAAATAGTTACACTTATCTATTAGTCATCACTTAACCTCTCAGTTTAATAAATGGGGAACAAGTTTTCTGTAAAAAAGAGGAAGCAACTTTGGTTTATATAGAACAACCTTGTCTAACAGGAGACAAAGACACTCATTTAGAACTGAAAGAGAACATGTTCTGTGTCTGAAAAGCCAATACAGAAAATGCATACAGCAAATAATGTGCCTGCAGCATTACTCAAGGTAATATTTTTCAGAATATTTCTTCAAGAAATAGAAACAAGAAAACAGATAGTAACGATTGAGATATATTACTTTTTGATTAAAATCAAAAGAGGTATCTTCACTGCAGCAAGCTCTGGCAACTAAAATGTTTTTCACTTATGTGTTTGTATTACAGTGATATCCAGAGATGTTCTGAATAGACTGGAGGTCATTGTATTGGACAAACAGGAATAGACATTTCATTGCCATAAAATGCTTTGTTTCATAGTTTAAGGGGCTAATGAAGGGAGAAAATGAATGTGTTAAAGGAGAGAGTAACATGTACACCGATGTGTTTATCTGTTTTATGAAGGTGCTGTGAAGTTCAATATTATGTGTAAATTTTGCATGTGATATACTGAGTACAATGATTTTACTACATGGCTGTTTTAGTGTTTCAAAAAGTTGGTGTTTAGATACAGGTCTGGTGCTCTGGATCCCATTCTTAGATGTATGCTGCTAGAAATCACAGTTGCAGCAGTGTGTGCAGGTGCACTCAATACTTGGTGCTGGCTGATGCTCAGGCCTGAGTCAGCTTCTGGTGCTCACTCCAGCTGTGCATCCCCATCTGTGCTGAGGGTGGGAAAAGGGAAGAGCAATGAGGAAAGGAGCGATGGCTGTTCCTGTCCTGCTGCCTGCTGCATTCCACAGCTAGGTCAAGGCTGACGGCTTGATCCTGTTCAAGCTTTTTACAAGGACATGTAGTGATGGAAGAGCTGGGAGTGGCTTTAAATTCACAGAGTTGGTTTAGATTAGATATTGGGAAAAAGTTGTTTACTGTGAGGGTGGTGAGATGCTGGCACAAATTGCCCTGAGAAGCAGTGGATGTCCCATCTCTAGAATGTTCAAGCCAGGTTGAGCTTTGAGAAACCTGGTCTAGTGCAAGGTGTCCCTGCTCGGGGCAGGGAGGTTGGAACTAGATGATCTTTCAGATGCCTTCCAATCCACGCATTCTATGATTCTGTAAGCTGTGGTGCTCTCTTTGGGGCTACACTTCTCCAACTGAGTTTTTCTGGAGGAAAAGTTTCCAGCCACATAGAACTTATTGTGTGGAGGTGAAAGGATAATTAATCAGCCTTGTTCCCTCTTCTCTTGGTTTTCTGTCGTGCTTTTGATGAAAGAACGGCAAATCTGCTGTGGGATTTTGAAGGATGTAGAATCTGATGTAATGATTTTACATTCAGACTCTGGCACTCTGACTTCCTCTCACCTCTTGGCTGCAAGTAGCAGGTATAAATAGCAAAGGACATAAAGTTGCATCCTTGTTGATGATGTTGGTCAGAAGTTTTAGAATGGTGTAATGGCAGACACAGAGTGTTACCTACTGCTTGTAGTAGCTGGCCTGGATACAAGGGAGTAGGAAAGTAATTGGTAACTGACTGTCAGAAATTTCTCAAGCGGAGAGAAATGAAGCTACGTAAAAGACAGAGAAAAAAATAAAATTAAAACCTCTGATGAGGATGAGGTAACAAGGTCCTGATTCTTCTTTTGTCAATTTAAAGTCCATTATTAAAAAAACCAAACCCAAACCCGAACCCAAATTTGATGTTTTATTGACATTCAGGTTCTGCAAATTTGACAGAGGCAGGAAGCCTATTAATGTGCTACTGCCCCCAGAGTGTCCTTAGAACTGGATGTCTCATAAAAATACTCATGTTCAACAATTTATCATAAAATGTTAGAATTTCTTTCAAAAAAACAGAGATTTTTTTCTTTCCTAATAGCAGTCCCTTCCCTCATATTTTCCAAAGTATTTGGGACGTATTTTTCAATTAATAGCTATAATTAATAATAAAAAAAAAATCTTAGCTTCTCAATGCACCTGAAAAGCATTATCTTTCCATGACATATCTAAGATTTGAAGTAATGAATTTATTATTTTACTCTGCTAAATATTTATTGGTGGTTGTTTCAGTTTATTTATCCTTGACAGGAGACTTCTTCCAAAGTAAACCCACAAAAATGGAACTGTGTCTTTATATTTACTTATGTTTTAAAAGAACAATAGAGGAATTTTAGAAATAATGCAATTTTGTGTTGTGTTTATTCATATTGTATGAGTGCTATTACTGACATAAGTGGAGATACTCAAGAAGTGAAGCACTGTTAAACATGAACAAAAATATCAAAATCATGCCCTGAATGTGTGGAAAATATGCAGTGTTCTGTAATTGCTCAGTTTCTGGTAATGGCTCTCTGTATATGGAACAATGGGGGTTTGGTTATTTTATCATAGTTTTTAGCAGCACAGGATGACAATACTGAAATCTCCCACATCTATATTTGGACCATACTTCCTTCTTTCAAATGTCACTGCATATTTTTAGACATAAAGAAAGGGGGATCTAAATTCTTTCAACATACTGCAAAGCATGTGATGTTTAAACATGCCCTTTTAAAATTGATCCTAAATGTAGTTATGATTCTCCACCAATTCCTACTGGGGAAGTAAGTCCTGGAGTCTAGAGTGGGGACTTGGCCTCCAAAAAGGAAATATCTGTCTTTCATCCAGGGGGTTGATCTTCCCAGAGAGGAGATGCCCCTCCATGTGTGTGCCATGGCCACGGAGGTTTAGCCTGCAGATGTTGTACCCTTTTTGGGCATGTTTTGTGCATGTGCACATTGTGTCAGCACTGAGCTCAATGTCACCCAGGCTGTGATGTGGATTGAGTACCTGGAACTGCACAGAGAGAAATAGGCAATATGTAGGTGTACAGGCACAGAATACATATACTCATTTCCATATGTGTATATGGTGCAGCACATGCAGCTCTCTACGGCTTTGGAAATAGCTTTGGGTGGGAAGTGTCATGAATCCTATTTCTCTCTTTGCTTACCCTCAATGATCAGGAGCCTTGTCCTTATGGTGTAAGAAGGAAGAAGGGTTATGTATGCATTTACCTGAGAAAATCTATGCTGTTAGTAGGAGAAAAGATTATTGCATAACTGAATGCTAAACAGCAAATTTAAAAATGAAGTTGGATGTTGATTTAAGAAACTCTTTTAATGTCATGTATTTGAATTCCAAAATTAAATTTTTTTCCTTGCTATTTTTGTGTGGACTAATTGTTTTTCTTGACCACATTTTTGTCAGTGGGTTTTTCCATAAGATTGTCTCTATGATGTGTTTGAATGACTCACCATTGTTTTGGGATGTTTGTGACCCTTTTCACTCTAATTTGGAGTCTAACACAGCAAGTTTCTCCATTTATGTTGCTTATTTGAGAATAAGGTGCTGCGTTCTTTGTAAGACTAAAGCTTTTGAGTGGTAAGGTAATATAAGGAAAAGGTAGGAAAGTGAAAGACATAAAGTGTCTGGAAGGTAGAAGAAAAGCTAGGAAAAAAGTTATTTTATGCATAGATGCTGCCTTACTTATGCAATAAAATAGCATCATGATAAACTGTGAATATGCGCATAAGATATGTTTATCTTAAGTCATAGATTTTAACATTACCATTTTGCTTTAGCTTAATTTCACACTTGGTTTTCTTAAATAAAGGTGTATATAAATAAATAACAACAAGAAGAGATAATGTCATTATGTAAAGCATTTAGCCTGGTATTTGCATGTCATTTTCTTTTCTGATGAAATACAAGTTTTTCTTTTTTTTTTTTTTTTTATTTCTATGTATTTTGTTCAACTGCTCTCAGAATTCTCAGTGACTCTGTTTGTTAGGTCCCAAATGTGTTGTATGTGCCTCCTACCCAATGTGAAAATTGATTGTGATTGTTCCATGTTGTGAATGCTGTAGCCCAAATAGAACAGCTGTTTACTGATCAGATACCATTCTCTAGTTAATAGTAGAGAAATATCTATGATGGTTTTATTTTATCACTAGAGCTTAAGGGTGATGTCTGTGTTTGCACTGACTTGTGGCTGTCTTTCACTCTGCCACTTTCATGTCATTCTGCCATTTTAGAAGTCACTGTCACGTTCTTGCCTAAATACTCCCACTGGCTTTTTTGAAATTAATATTGCCATAGTTAAATTTCTAAGTTTGGAAATGCCCCATTGTTTTCCTCTAGCTTGACCTTTTTTTTTCCTTTTTGCAACATTATTACTAATGCCAAATGCTTATTTATAATTATTTAATTTTTTCCCTTCTTCCGAACAGTCCTACTGAAAATAAGTCAGAACTTGACTACTGGCTTTTCAGAAATGACTCAGTTTTCTCATCTCCTGATTACATCAGTTTTACTGCTATGAGTTTTTCTGCCTTCTCACATTTCTCACCTGCTTATGACACAGAATCAGAAAGTTATGATAAGGGTGGCATTTTGTCACTTTTTCAGTCTCCTGGATATGACCCATTCACTGGAAAAACTCTTTTTGCAACTGCAGCTATCACAGTAGCGCTCCTTTGTTTTTTTTAGTTTTCTCATTCCAGCTAAGTTTTAGGGAAAAGGGGGAAGACAATAACCTCGATTAAAAGTATGTAAGGAATCCCCTGATGGAAGAAAAATCTTATGGTGAAATGGCTGAGCCAACTTAATGTCTTTTGAAACAGGTTTGAAGGTGGGATTCCATGTTGGCAAAATTTTGTTCTCAGAGTGTTATGTTGACAAAAAGTGAAACTAGAGTGAAAGTGCAGATCTAAGACATTTGAGGTACAAAGACTCTGGGGTAAAAAGTTGTGTATAGTATTTTTTTGTGTGTGTGAACCCTTGAACATCATGTGAGTGAGAATGACTCAGACCTGTCTTTCCTCAATTGAATAAAATATCACCATATTTACCAGTAATACATGCCAGCCCTTTTGGTAAACTTAGCTTAATTATTCTATATTGTGGCATATGTTAGTGTAAAGTAAGACAGCAAGTATCATTTACAGACGAGTAATATTGTTTGGAGGTCTGCATGCTGTTAGAATGGTTGAGACTAAAAGAAAATAGTCACTGTCTTAAAGTCATGATCTGCAGCTTCTAAAAAAATATACTGTTTCTAAGAGAGAGACATATTTCTCTAATAAAATTAAATAGCCAGGAAAATTTTAATGTTATAAATATAATTATAAAGTTTATAAATATAACTGTACTGCTATATAATATACAAGATTTTAATGTCTGTGCATATACTTTAATATATGAAAGGAATATGACATAAATATAAAAGTAAAATAAAAGCAAGTGACTTCTGGTTTAGTAAATACAGTAAGGAGATAATAATAAAAATGAGCTTATGTGTGGGCTAAGGCCTACACATGTTGCCACTGAGAAATGTCTAGTTTTCTGTTTAGGTGTTTCTTTTACTGGAGCTTTTAAAAATCATATTGTACAAACATCCATCAGGAATAATATGGGTGCATCTACATTTGTCACATAGCAGATCTGGGGAATGGATGAGATGATTTCCTGATGGCAATTCAAATTGTTATTTTCCATGATTTTGTGAATGAGAGACTCTAATGTTTCTGATTTTTACTGAAGTGTTGGGAAATGAATTAGACTGAAGAGCTTAAATAAAAAACCAGAAAATGTCTGCATATGCAAGACAAACAGAAATGGTCAGATGTTTGTGTAAAGAAAGCAAGATTTAAAGTCTGCTTATATGAACTTTATGCAGATTTTTAAACTCTGAACTTTTTATATTCTTTTTGTGTTTTTGCCTACTAATCTGCCATCTTGTTTAGCAGAAAATCTGGCAGCCATCATATGCATGTTCTCCTCATTGCATGCTTGGAAAAAATATTTGACAGATTAAAAACAGTTGTTAAAGAACTGTGTGCCTGTGAATTCTGTAACTCCCTGCTGCATCCTGGGAGGGTTATTCCCTGTATGCTCTGAGCATCCTATGTGGCTCACTTCCAGTCTTTTCTATAATCATCCCTTTACCTATACGTTGATCAATCATGGGCCAAGTTAGAGAGTACCACTAAATTGCCTTTAAAATGTGTGGGCTCTAAGGATTCAAATCAACTTTATTTATTGTTTTAGTTTGTTTTCTTCTCTCCAGCTTCCTGTGGTTCAAGTGTGATGGCATTCATCAAAACTGGTACTACCCTGCCAGTGAAATGGCAATACCAGCTTCCTTTACGCGGTGCTTTTTGTAGCTCCCTCGTGCTTCAAATTACTGTAGGCGCCCGTGCTTACTCCCAGCAGATTTCCCAAGCACAGCTGGTTAAAGCAGAAGCACTATCTTTCTTTCAGAACGACAAACAGGCCTATCTTTTTGCATCAATATTCACACTTTGCATAAGCCCCTTAGAAGATTTCCATTTTTAATGGTTTTAATTAGCATTTATGAAAAACTGGTCTCACATGATATAAAGCAACAGATTAAATTTGTTAAGTGGATAATAATAAAGTGTGGGTTGATTTGTTTCACTGGAGTTTAAAAGGCTTTTGCTCAATGGGGCCTCCATGTTAATTCATTAAGCATGCTTTAGACCTTATGGAGATTTTTTTTGGATTTAATTAACACAGATCAAACTCCCAGGAGATTTTATGTCCTCCACAGCAGTGTGTGATAGAGACAGTAATTTAAAACTTATTTATAGGTCTTTGTGTTCATTTACTTGAAAAAGGGATTAAAAAAATTCTATAAAATCATTCTAATATGGCACAACTACTTTAGAGTAGGAATGAAACAAGCTTATAAATGATGGATGAGCAATGGCTAAGACTGGGCTTCAGAGGTCTGGGTTTTTTTGACAGCAGCAATATCCAGTCCCTGTTAGGCAAGCCAATTGAACATTTTCTCCATAGATGTTTTAACTCATGATGCATAAGCAGGCCCTTGAGTTGGGTCCCAAGACCTCTATCCCTCCTTCTCATGGTGTTTATCAGAGGGCCTGGCTGGCTTCTACCTTAGTGTAAAACTTTGGATGAAAATTTCTGATGTGGTTAGGACAATCTCCTGAGAAGTAATGGGTTGTTGGTTTCAGCCTCAGCAGCCTGAGCAGGTCCCAAACAGTTGCTGGAGCACTATAATAATGTCTTGATATAAGAAATCACTTCTAGAGATTTTTTTTTGTATTTCTCTTAATGTGATCACTGTCACTTTTTATTGAAGTCAGTGATTTCCAAGTCTAAGAATGCATCACGGATCAGTACCCTCCTATCTGTTTTTCATACTGTTTTGGCTGAACTGTGATATCCATCTTCTACATGTAAATTGTTTCTCACGTGATTTGAATTAGAATCTGAGGGGGGAAATTATAAACATCACTTGCCTACAAAAAATAATGAGAAGTGCAGAGAAAGAGAGATATGGAGAGAGAGAGAAGTATTCATTGAGGAATAAAATAGCAAAGAGCAGGATAAATACTCCCAGATAGATTCTGTAAAGCATACAAGAAACATAGAAGGAGATCTCAAACAAGTGTGCAGTGTCTTCTATGCCTGAAATTCTCCTTTATCATGTGTCCCATCAGGCTGCTTCCATTCTCAGACAGGGTCTTGAGAGAAAGTTATGTGATATTGCAATTAAATAATATATTGTGTCTCATACAGCAAGGGCAGAAGAAGATCAATTGCATACAGCATTTAAGTTGTTCTTCCAAGCCTGGGGGCCAGGTGGATTCCTAGTGGAAGCAGATGGAACACAATTGTTGGAGTCTTAGAAACTTAGAATTTGGGGTTTTGATGTACAGTAATACGTATGAATCAAGATGGAGGATTTTTTGTCCTTCTTCTTTACCTTCTTCTTCCTTCTTCATGAGTAAGGTGGTTTTCTGTAATTGGGTGAAAAAAGGTCCACATTGTGGGCCTTGGGTGGTCATTATTGGATCAAAAACATAAATAATATAGGTGTCACTTCATTATTGGGTAATTAGCACTTAAAAGGCCTTGGAAAGAGTTAGAAGATCTCCGTTTCTACCTCGTTTTCCTAGCATGCTAGTTGTAGCTCATGATTTGTGAGTCTGTACATAGATAAGATATAATAAACAACCAAGCCCGAACTCAAGCTTGGCGTTTCCCATGTACTATTCATCCTGACCTTGGCAGAGTGGAACAGAAGCCAAAACCACCACAAGAATGAAGCTGTGCTTTACTCAGGAAGTTCCATAATATCATGTTTTAAAATCTTTTAAAGAGATGGGATTTGCTCTGGGATTCAGACAACCTTGTGTCCACTTGTGAACTAGCTGTCTAAGCTCGCTTGACCTCCATGGATATCTGGTTGGTAGGGTCAGAACTGTCTGGAGAGTGATTCAACTGACCAGCTTCCCCAATGGGAACTGAATTACTCTTGCACTGCTGCCCTGAAACCGCTGGCTGTAATGGAAGCTTAGACACCTAATGCAATGAGGAGTTTTACATATAGGTACTAAAACTGGTGTCTCTTAATCTTGAACCTCAGCCAAAGAGTCCTCTTGATATACATGTATTTTGAACAGTTATTACCTGAAGTTCTTCTGTAGCAGTGCATTTTAATCTATATGGTCTGATGCACAAGTGGATGAATGCAGGTTATTATGTTTTATTTTATGATTGTACTGATGGATACTTTATACTCTTCAGTGTTCAGTAAAGATTTTTCAGTAGTGGCTAGAATTCTATGCATACTGAAATGTTCAATGATGAGAATTTTACTATTTTGCTCTGTCAGCAATTCTCCAAGAGGTGCTGATGCTATGTGACAGTAATTGGGCAGATCTGTATTTTAGTACTGAGATATGGGATCACTGTCCTTCTGTGTACTTTGATCATTAGGAAAACCTGAGCTCTATCTCCTTCATTGTTTCAGTCAACAACAAATATAAAATGTGTGGTGTTGTGCAACAAGTAAAAAATGTGTGAGATTGTGTTGGAAGGTTGCTGCTCCCTCAGATCAAATGTCAGCACCATCTTTTTCAAGTATGATTTTGTACATCTCAGAAGTTAATATTATTATTGTTGTTATTATTATTACTATGTCAGTTATTATTATTATTATTACTACTACTATTATTACTATTATTATTACTATTATTATTATTATATGTTACACTTTGCAGATTTTAGCAATATTCCCGGGGGATTTTTTGTGTTGCATACCTTAAATTGTGCAATTACGATCCTAACCATCATCAGGATTTTCCCTGTGTTATGCCTTGCAAAAAAAGCATTTATTTTGTCTTTGAGGACTGCTTTTAGCAGCTCCCAATGATTCCTGTCATTTCCTCTTCACTACTCTTAATTCTTGGGAATATTTCAATCTCCATCCAAAAAAAGGAGAAAAAAAAAAGTGTGAAATGAACATCTTTTTAAGGTGTTCCTAAATTGTAATGATTTAATACAGGGTCTGAAGCCTTCCTGAGGTCTAAAAGAACATCTGATGGCCTGGTAGATTTTATCTTAGAAAAGAGAATTACATTCGGAAGGAACTCCTAGCCAGGTAACTAACAGAGCTGTTAAAATTGAACTTTCAAGGCAAATATAATTTTTTAAAGCCTAAACTAATTTAAAATAATGTATTTTCCAGAAAATAAAATTCAGAATACTCCAGTTTTCCCTACAGTTAAACATTAACTTACAAGTGAGAATGCAAGTGACACAAAAACTTTTCCAACTACTGTACAACTGATGAAGGATATACCTGAATCTGGGCTCATAATATTCATGATCAAAATATGGTCTGTTCTGGAAGAATATTATATCTGACAGGAGAAAGAGTGTTGGTTCAGACTGTCTATCAGGTTGTGCTAATAATAATTTTTTTCTGAAAACTTCATTAAAATCCTATGCACAGCAAAGTTTTTTGAGTTTCATCTTTCAAGAACATAGGAGTTATAGAGTATAAAAAGATAAAATAGAACTGTGGAGTCTAGAGGGAAAGCCACCCAACCCCGTCTGAACTCTGTGCCATAATACACTTTAATGCCTCATAATATAATGAAATAATACTGTTTTAGCCATAGGAGTGTAGCTAGGAAGCTTCATTAAAATATACAACGTATTAGGAGAGTTGGGAATTTTTAAAATGCCCTCTCTATGAGTGTTTATACTGAACAAAATACCACTTATTACAAACAATACATAAAATATTTACCACCTTTTTACATTTTAATAACAATATTTTATTTCATTTGTTTATACTGTTTCAAGGTGGGAAATTAAAAATCACAAATGGTAAATGAGATTCCTAACCGTCTCTATGTAAATACAATATTCTAGTTCAGTAAATTGTAAGGAAAGACCACCTTCGCCTATTTCACGAGCTCTGGATCAAGTAGAACATTCTATGAGTTTCCTGCAGGAAAGGCCTTAGGCCTATATGCAACTGCGTGTCACACATTTATACAAAATGAACTCACGTTGGAAGTTCCTTATCCAGGATCCTGTAGCTGTGTACGTACATCAATCCATGCATGACTTTAAACTCAACATGGTGTTAGCTAATTGGCCTGTGAATGGAGTCATGAGTTATGGTAATCTGAATGTCCTTTTCTAGGGTGCAATTTAACTTTGTGTTTTCCTGGTTTCTAACTTGTAGGCTTTGAGCAGTGAAGTGGTGAGATGTTGGAGGTTCTTGGACTAATGCACCCTCTTTTTCCAGACATCACATCTTTTGCAGAGGCACAGACATGCCAGGCAACACAACCTTTTTCAATATTTGTATAGTATTTCCTGTTCTTTTTTGGCTCAGTGGATCAACTGCTTTGAAAGCTTTATAATTCATGACAATGCCTCCTTCCTTTTGAGGCTCCTTGAGATGCCTCTGCAATTTCCAAACTTCTAGTGAATGGAGGAGCAGAGCAACTACTTAAGGGCAGGGTTTTGGTGAGTGGGACTGAAAGTCGTCCCATCTAATTTTCATCAAAGCATGCTAAGCATTCAGTCTAAGCTTTTGTCTAGATTTCCTCTTGAGAGGAAGGGGGGAGAAGAAGTAGAAAAACTCCTCCCAAGGTGAGTAATTTTAGCCTCTGAAGGTTTAAACAGACATGAAATGAATCATTTTCTATGTCTCTATTAAGGAGCCTAGATGGCGAGCTTAGACCACACATGAACTTTCAGCAAGATGAATGTAGTCTGGAAAAAGATGAGAAGGATAAATAAAGCAGAGCTCAACTCTGTAGAAGAGGATAATGAGTGGGCTTATGTAGTGAATGAACTTTCCCTTCTTTATGGTATAAGGACACTTGAACCACTGAGAAAGCATATGGTTTTCTAATAGGGAGAAGACAAAGCAGAGAAGTTGGGAATGTGGAGGGAAAAATTTATGAGTGTAGCATATGACAAAAAGAAAAGGTGAGGTTTTTACGTTGCCCACCAGATAAACTCTATGGGGTATCAAAGGAGAGTTCTGCCTGCAGACAGGAAAGGGTAGAAGAAAAGAGATGATCTGATATATTTGGCAATATTTCCCCTGCTTAATGTCTGCAGAAGGGGAACCCCCAGAGAGCTTTAGTCAGCCTACCACGTGAACTTCAGCGAGTAAATGTTCTCCTTTTACACTGTCAAACATCCGTTGTGCTCAAGTTACATTTTGAAAACTCTGAACTCTATTTCTACCACAAAAAAAAGTCAGAGAAATTTTGCACTGTGTTAATTCAGATACTCTGCCCTAGTTTTGGACAAAATCCAGACAAAGACCTCAGCTCTCAGTTTTGGACATATTGGTATGCTTCTATGAATTTTGGAGTACAGAGGAGGTAAAAGTCAAACCCTTGCACATTATACAGGAAACCTCAACTTTGTGGTAACTTACTTCACTCTGTTTGTTAGTCAATATAAGATGCAGTGAGCATGCAGAATATATATAAAGAGACTAGTTCCTAGAAGCTGATGCTGTCTCACAGACTAACACAGAATTAGGGCGGTTGCGTATTATCTATGCTTTACAGTCAGGTATGCTGAGAGGAAGCTCTTCAAGGAATTGAAGTGACACAGCAAGCCAGCAGTAAATCTGTGTTGCTGACTTTTGGACTAATGCCCAAGGCATTTATTGCAATTTGTTTGGCTTAATTTGCCTGTGGCCTAAGTGAAGGAGTATCAAACTGATTCTGCTTCGCACAGTTCTTTCGCAAAGTGCTGACTGCAGCTAGTTGCGTGTAGAAGATGATGCACACTACTCCAGTTGTTAAAGTCACAAAAGATTGAAAGAAAAAGAAATGGGAATTTCATCTGGCCTATGTTTAGCCAGGGTGTCTGGCTTTTCTAAGATATTTGTGACATCAACGTTCCTCTGTTTGATTTCTCTGCCTAAGCAAGAAGCAACTGAGGCTTCATGTTGCTGTGGGAGGGAGAAACCATTTGGTGAGGCAGGGCGAGCAGAGCAGGAGCAGCTGTGCTCCCAGTGTCCTTATGTTGCAAGGTGGGATTGAGGGCAGATGGGGGGCTCACAGCCTCCCCAGGCACATCCTTACAGCCTGGCAGCCCAGCCAGGGCAGCTCTGATCTGTCCTCACACACTGAAAACATGCAGTCCACATCCCTGCCTCACCCCTGTGCAGCCCAGGGGCTGAGCCACAGAGCTGTCTAAGGGGGAGCTGTGGGAAAGTTTTCAAACTGTGGGAATTCAGGCTGACTCCTGAGGGTTTAGTGCCAAACCCTGGGCACAAGCTACTGCAGGTGACAGCAGTCGGGAACTCCTTGTGGGTCACATGCTCATAAGGGGAGAGGAAAATTGCTGCAATGGGGTCAGTGAAGATTTTCCCTGGCATAGGGGAATTCCATTCTTGCTTTTCTCCATGAAGAGAAAGAAAACAACAGAGTTTTGAAAATATTTCGCTCTATTTTTTTACTCTACTTTTTATTACTTGATGTTTGCTTCCCTGAGTCCTGTAATACTGTTGTTTCACCTTCTCTTTTTTTGGGAAAGTACTGATCATCAGGGCTACAGAAAAAAAAAATAAAAAAACCCAAACAACTTTGAGAGGAAACACTGCAAATTAGGCTCTTAATCATATTTCCAAAACCAAACCCTACACAAACCCTGCAATATTCCTGTAATAAGAAAAGAAANCCAAAAAAAAAAAAAAAAAAAAAGAAAAAAAAAGCCTCTCAGCAGCCTTCTCAACCAACTCACCTTTAAGACTCCCATTTTTCCACTGTAAGATTCTCTCAAACCTTTTACACAAAAGAAAAACAAAAAACCACAAAGTCCCCTGGTAGCAAAGATTATCTGACTTGAGTTCTGGAAGTAACAAAGTTACCTAACCAGCTGTAACAAATGGACTGCAATAAGAGCCCTGGGCTTTGTTTCCCTGTTTCTCACATCTATGCATTGTTTGTATTGGCAAAATTATGCCTTTTATTGTCACTGTGGGTCCCAGTGGCTCTGCTGATGAAACCACTGGAAGGCTGTGGTCCCCTAGTCAGTGTTTATCGTCATTCCAGGGAATGAGTGAGTTGCAGAGTACTTGCTTTGCGGTTTTTTTTGTTTTGTTTTTTTCTCTCTGGTACAGAAGAATCTCATCTAGACAGCACTAACATTTTAGCTGACCCCCTGAGAGTCAGAAACATGCTGCTAAATGGTTCTAGTTGAAGACCCCCTGTTGCCTTTTACAAATCCTTATTGCATCCCTCAAAATAAGAGACACATCAGTGCACTGCCCTGCTCTGCTGCAGCAGCGCTCACAGCTGAGGGTCTGCAAAGCCCGAAAGCTTTGCAGGGCTTGCTGCATGTCAGAAAAGGCAAAATTAGTTGTAGCTCAGTCTACTTGTATTAAAAGTTTTATTTCCTACCTCCTATATTCTGGGGAGGTGGGAAAGGCTTAAAATGATATTTGTGGTCATTCCAGATTTTGGTCTCATTTTACTTTAAAGATCCATTAAAACTCAAATTAAGCGAGACTCCCGCTGTTAGCTCAGTCAGCTGTGAAGGGTTCTGTGGAACTATTACACATCCTTTGAAAGTAACCCAGTAACAGGAAAAAAAAACCAACCTGCTAAGACTTCCCTTTTCATATAGAAGGATTTGTACAACTAGGATTTTCATTTGTTTTAAGACTTTCATTACTTAAATATTTTCAGAGAAGAAAGCATACATGATTCTTAATTTCTCCCTAAACTGGGAAGCTGCTGTATCTTAAGCAGGGAATTAAATCGTTGTGTTTTTCTTGAGCATCCGTGTCTTGCTAATCTTCCAGATAAAATGAACTCTAGAGTGAAAGTCATTAATCATGATATTTTAATAATATGCACTTCAAAGGAAGTATCGACCCTTTCAGATTACGAATATCCGATCAGTCAAAGCCACTGTACTGTGACTGGCTGGGGACATCTAGTGGAGAAAAAGTAAAATACTAAAAATGCCAGGAACTAAAAATGCATTTTTTAGTTCTGTTTCCCTAAAATCAAAATCAGGACTTGCACGACTGAACAGAAACTCGCTCTCTTTAAACCTTAAATTAAATGTTTCCAGACAAAATAAAATTGTTTCCTATTTTTTAGACGATTCAATTGTATCCTCGTAGTTGTGTTTAAATAATACATTATAATTAATTTAATTTCATTATGGATGTGGGAATTTATTTTGTGTTTCTTTTTTTCCTATTGTTTAATTCATCTGGCAAGTAAATTGCTTACATTTATTTCATATTCCTTGCCTAGCATAAAGTTAAGTTAATGTTTGCCAAATAATAGTCGTCAACTGTTTTATTAATTTTGAGACGTTGGAATGGAGGATGTTATAAACAGTATGTACAGGTAGGTCATATATTCCTTTCTTAAAATAGAATCACAGAATCCAGGCTTTTCAGAATTAAAGCAGTCAATTAAGCAGATTTGTACTACTGATAATACCAATGTTATTACATTTCATCTTTAACATTTTATATATGACCTTACAACTCAGCTTGGTTTTGGAACTGTACTGTCATACTAGCAAGAAAAATGCTTACTTTGACTACCTCAAATATAGATTCAGAATCCTGAGTCCTTCTCAGGGTAATTTTAAATCTGCAAAGACATCAATGAGAGCGACGTTCCTTGAGATTGGCCAATTGAAGGAGCCTGCAGGTTTTAGAAGCTATTTGGGAATACCATCCAGACAATTACTGACATGCCATTATGATTATAGACAGGCCAAATAATATTTAATAAACACAATAACCATCTTCCCATCTATCTCACTACAAACTCACAAAGGAATGTACAGGTAGACTTCTAATATGCAAAATTACTTATGGAAGCAGTCTGAGACTGATTTCAGGAACCAAAACCAAGGAAACCAGCTAGTTCCAAGCAAAGTTTCAGACTAGAGAACATGGGAGGGCAGGAGTTACGGTATAATCTTAGAATTCTGGAATGTTTTGGGTTGCAAGGGACCTTTAATGATCAGCTAGTTTCAGCTCCTCTGCCATGTAGAAAACCATAATATGGGATGCAGCTAAACTGAGCTATAGTAAGGACTGTAGGGAAGTAGTACACCAGCAATATGTGTTGATTTACATTTCTTTTTTTTTTTTTTGTGAAAGAGAGCTATATTTTTTGGCCAATAGCAGCAGTGGTTTCAGACAGAGACACTTAGTAATGCCTCTGTAAAGAAGCAGGGAAACACAGCTTGTGTAACAACCACCTCAGGGAAGAACTGGGCTACTCTGGGTCTGAAATTTGAGAGGGTCAGGAAAAGCCCATCCTCAGAGGTAATACTCAAACTATTCTACTCAGTCTATACTATGTTATTCTCAGTGCATTAAAAGTTCTTTGGATAAAGAGAAAGGTGCCACAGATTTTTAGTTTAGCATAGGGTTTTTGAGGTTGTTCTTCAGAAAGGCAAAATTCTGAAGGGGAAATGTCTAAAAAATGTACATGAACCCTGAGCCTTACCCATTATTCTAAAAAGCAGTCTTCAAGAAGGCAGGTAGACTGAAGGAGTCCATTGGCAGGCATAGGAGGGTAAATTGAGGTTATCCATAAGCAGGAGTAAAATTGACTTCCTTAGAATTGTAGAAGAGTGTCCTTCTCCTCTCTTCAGAGAAATCTTATGATAATCCTCTCTCCCACAAATTGGGTTGCACTAGCCAAGTTCTCAACAGTCCTGACTACTGTTTTCCAGAGACTAGTGAGAACTATATGTGGTCAGGCACTATTACTATCTTACTATGGAAGATCAGCTAAAGAAGAGACTCAACTTTTTGTGTATTGGAATTTATGGGATGGTGATAAACTGTTCCTTTATCTGCTATTTGTTTACAGGAATTGTCCTCTGAAATCTTCCCTTCTGCATCCTTCATTTAATAGGTCCTGGGTCAATAGTAAAAGCCTCTTTGGAGGAAGAATCAGTAGTGAAAGTCTAGCAGTTATTTATATTAGATTTTAAGCCTAAGAGAAATGTAAGATTTGCCAAGATTCTGCATCATATAGCTAAATCATACGACACCGAAGTCCAGCCCTTACTCCACTGGCATCACTAAGTAGCTAAATACTATGTTTTGGGGACTTTTTTCAGATGTTTCCCACTGCAAGAGTTTAATTTACAACTCTGATGAAACTACATTTGAAGTGGAAATATTTTGGGCATGTATGTGAGTGGATTAGAAAACAAAAAAATCATCCTCTGTTAGACAAAATCACACCAGAGATCTTTTCCTGGCTGTAAGAAGAGTCCCTCTTGGATCAGTTGACCTCTTTAATAGAAGAGTCTGTCCTTCCATTAAATCAAAGGAAACAGAAGTCAGTCCTGTAAGCAGGTGGTTGTCTCTGGGTGATGTCCAAGGTCAGACTTTCTAACTCTTGTCTGAGTTACTGGGGAAACTGCCCATGAAATTGGAGACATTGTCAAGGTAGAGGCTAAACAAGCTGTTCACTCCCCTGCTAGTGTTATGGGGACTCAAGACTAATGGGTCTTTGTGAAAACAGAAAGGCTTAAATTCTCACTCTCAGACTGATGAGATTTTAGACAAGCTGCACAGTGCATTCTTCCTTATGGAAGAAAGTTAATTAAGTGCTCCTGCCTTCTAGACTCAGTTTCAGCATTGGGCGAACCAGCTCATTGCGGTATTTGCCCCGTGATACATCAACAGCATCTTATTTCTATTGAGCAAAAGAAAAATACATTCTCTGAGGTAAGGGTGGCTTAGATCACATTCAAGATCAGGTGCTGATTGCAAAAACTGAAAAATAAAAGGTGAGTTTTTAGGACTGATTTATCAAAGTGGCACACAATGATATAAAGCCATGTCGGATTTACTGAGGTGAGGTGCTTATCCCAGGGGTGCACCTGTCCCCTTTTGAAACACTGGAATTGTATGGGAAATCTGTGCCCTTTTTAAAAATGACTGGCTTAGGTAATAAAAAAGACAACATTTTCTGAACTCATTAATGTGAAAAGCTTTTACATGACAATCAGTGTAGAAGAGCATAAAAATCCAGGTCTTCTAAATTCAGATTTTGACTAACCTTCCAGATGTTTCTCAGTCACAGAGTTGTTAAAGTAGTGTGCTGTGGCAGAGTGCTGTGAGGTAAGAGAGATAATCGATTGTGTACTTGGAAAAATAAGAAAATCTTGCTTGACAAGAAAGTTACTTGTAACTGCTAAAAAAGAGGGCTCTGCATTTTTTAATTAAAATATGGAAAGCCTGACAATATTTTTTGTCTATTCATTATTTTTTTTACCCTGTTCTGTTTAAAACACTCACGTCTAGTATTCTAGCTAATTGGCTTGAAAAAATCTAACCGTCATTACTGAAAATTTCTTCATGTTCCTCATGTCATAAAATGCTTTTGGAGATGCTGCATAGACTTCTCAAGAATAAATGAAAAAGCAGTCTAGTGAAATCTTGCTATAATAAATCAAGATAGAATAATTAGTATAGGACAATACTGGGAAAATAACCAGATAATGTACTGGGGATTTTCCAGCCCTGCCATTCTCTTTATCAAACCTACTCCTAAACACCTGTAATGGAATGTTTGCAAGCAGCCTGTTCAAATACTTAACCATCTTAAAATTTAACATGTTCTCATTGATAGAAAATCTTAATCCTTTTAGTTTTTATCAAATCTGCAGAGGGCATAAAGGACAGTGGATTTCATACTATCTCTAAAGCCCTTTCATATATTTCCATTTCCTCTAATATTTCTTTTTTTTTAATAAAACAGAATATTTCTTTTAACAGACCTTTTTTTACCTTTTAATAGAGGTAATATTTTCTGTCTCTTATATTATTAACTATTGGGCTGTTTCCCAAAGGAGAATTAATCTCTGTATTACATTACAGTACTCAAAAATGAACACTTCACTCTAAGTGACGTCTCCTACAGTAAACAATTCTTGTGTCTTGTATGTGATGCTCCTCAAAGTATGTCCTTGAATGTCTTTTGATACAATGGTGTCACATTCTTGGTTTAAATCGAATGTCTGATTCACTGAAAGCCCAAAGCCTTTTCTCAGTATGGCTGAATAGTCAACTATTTCTCTATTGTATTTATCACTTGAGTATTCCTTACTTAGCACTTTACTTAGCCTATACTGAATTTTGCCATGTTGATTTCAAGATGTGCCTTTTGTTTATTAACATTACTAAAAAAAATTAAACCAAGTTCTGCTGAACATTTGTAACCTGTTCTAGTTTGAAAAGCTCT
Source organism: Cyanoderma ruficeps (assembly GCA_008694505.1). Lineage (NCBI taxonomy): Eukaryota > Metazoa > Chordata > Aves > Passeriformes > Timaliidae > Cyanoderma > Cyanoderma ruficeps. The sequence goes on from VZDJ01004378.1 coordinate 6,878,883, forward strand.
GCAAATGTGACAAATATGTTCTCTAGTCATTCATCCATGACACTGATGTGGCCTGCAGTGGTTGTCTGCAGCCAGTTGCTTGATTTCTTCTCACAACTGGGCAGATAACTTTTAATAAGTACCCCGTGAGTGCTTTTTCCTGGGTAGTTACACACCTATTTACCAAAGTTTATCTATTTGTACTCTGTACTCTGTATTTCTGTATTTTGTGAACAAGAATGATATTTAAAACAGTGCCACTAGCATTACTAAGTGTACTCTCTACAAATATCTGATCAAATCTCACCGTTTGAGTGCTGAAGCAAAGATTATACTAACTTTTCAGCCTTTACTATCTGCTGTTCTCTTTCTTTCTTTAAGTAATAGGCATTCTTTCTTGCTTGTCCTGCCATTCCTAAACTGTTTTTCTTGTTGCATTTTATATTTTTTGTTAGACAAAATTCATATTCATTTTGATCTACATTGCACGTTATTCCTTTATAGTCTTACATCTATGGTTGTAGATCCTTGTTCCTGCTTGTGTATTTCTTTTTATATTTTTATTTATATTTAGATTTTTCTGCTTTCCTTTTCTTGTCTCTTAAGGAGCTTCTGATGGAGCTGTATTGGTCTCTTACTGTGCTGTATGTTTCTTTTACATCATGAGAGTCTACCACTGTATCTTCAGTAGAACCCCTTTCAGTAACTGTGAACTCTGGTTGCAGTCTTTTTTTCCCCCCTTAGAATAATGTCCCAAGAGACCACACCTTCCACTTCCCTCAATCTGATGAATTTTACTTTTTTTTGGACTCCACTGTCCAGCTGCCCCATTATTCATATTATTCAGCTGCTCTGACTCCTCCCTTTTTTAGATTTGTGAACATCAAAGTTTTGTAATCACTTTAACCAAGATTATTTTCTACCTCAAACTTTTTAATCAGATCCTCCCTATTATAATCAGTTGTAAAACAGCTGCAAACTTCTTAGTACCTTCTTCCATCTTGCTAAAAGAAAGTTGTCCTCAATATGTTCTGAAAGCCTCAAGTCTCCTGTAACAAGTAAGAGGGTACCCTTTGGATACTTGTATTATTTTCAAAGAAAAAAAAAGCCTGCCCCAAAATGTACCAAGCCCCACTCTTCTATGTCCTTCTGATTAGGATATTTCTAGCATATCCCTATTATGACATTGCCTTTTTTTTTTTTTTAAGTTTTTTTATTTCACTTTAACCTTTCTCCTTGAGATGCTCAGTGCACCTCTCACCTCTTCTGGCAGTTGAGCAAGGATCTACATTCTTGATGTACAATGTGGCATCTGCTTCTTTTTCCCTAGAGCCTGTCTTTCGTAAACAAAGTGCACTCCTTTATCCCAGCACTTACAGGAAACAGCATGGAAACATAACCATTACACAACAGTCACAGGCAGCTGCTCAGTCCAACTGGGACTCTTTCTGTGTTATGTTCAATAGTAAGTAGTAGTTCTAGGGAAAAAGAAGATTTCAGAAACTTCCTCAGTTTTGTCATACATTTATCTGTGGTTTTTCATCAGAAGGAAAAGTTTCAGCAAGTTTGAGGCTTAGTAAAGTTGGAAAATTAGTTTATGCAGCAAAAAAATCCTTTAATTACTTACACCATACACAATTGTGGTGAATATTCCATCCTTAAATCTAAACCTAAGTGCTCTGGATCTGGTCAGAAGATCTTAAAATAAACAGGGATTGTATTATAAACACCAGATTTTAGGTGAGGAAGGCATAGGAATTTTCCAGCAGAGTGGGATTGATTTTTTTCCTTTCAAAATTCCAGCCTATTCCTGCTGCAGTAGGCTCTCTTTAGCTGTGAGCAAATTCATTCCCAAAGCTCCAGAAATCTTCATAAAATTGGTGCATCTCTCTAACCTAGTGGGGGTTATTTGGATTACTATGAACAAGCCACATCAATCCTGACATCATCCTTCCCAACACTGCAAGGGCTTGTTATAATTTCCTGATGGAAAATACCTCTCCCTGTCTGGTAAATAGTTTTAACCCAAACAATAGGGGATGACAGCTATCAAGCTTCCCTGGTATTATTGCATGATTATGGAAAAAATTCAGAGCATTTATCACTGTGTCAGAAGCTGTTCATGGTGTCTCTGATTCACTTGCACTGAAAAAACACAGAATCACTGAATGGTTAATTTGAAAGACCTCTGGCAATCGCCTGGTCCACTTTCCATGCTCAGAACAAGGTGAGCTATAGCACACTGCCTGTGGATGTGTGCAGTTTACTTTTGACTATTTACAAGGATGGTGACTCCACAATGTCCTTAAGCAACCTGCTCCAGGGTTAGAACAGTAAAAAAAAAAATTTGTTTTCTTACATTTAATTGGAATTTCTTATATTTCAGTTTCTGCCCAATGTCTCTTGGGCACTATTGAGAATTCTGGCTTATTTTTTTTACTCCCTGCCATCAGCATTTAGAGCTCTCTAGGCTGACTAGTCCCAGCCCTTTCAGCCTCTTCACCTATCTCATCATCTTCATGGTCTTCTGCCTGACTACCTTCAGTAAAGCCTGTGTATGTCTCTTTTTCTCTGAATCTTCCTTCTTTCCCATCTTTGAGGTTGACATTAGCTTTCTTCAAGGAAAGATAATCAAGAGAGGCTTTACAAGTGATGTGCTACTAAGTCACTTGCACCTATGTATTTTAATTGTTCCCTAGTTTGATCCTTCTCCAACAAGGGCAAGTCTTGTTGCTCCAGAAAAATGCCATAACAAGAGTTGCCAGAGTGTGATGGGAGATCAGTCTAATGGTATGCAGCCCATTTTCAGTTAGACATGTGTTCTCAAAACAGATTTTATTTGGCTAGAATTCACTTTAATGTAGGCCATATTATTTATTTCAGCCTTAATTTTAAAACCGAATAGAAATATCCCTTGATAAAATTCAGTCCAACGACATTTCTTTTATGAAGGACATAGGCCTATTCAAAGTAAAATGCATAAATTATATCCTCTAACTAAACATTATTCATATAAAGGTAGGAGGAGTCATATTATCATATGAAATTGTCTCCTGAGGAACAGGCTAGAAGAGCCTTAACTTCATTCAGAATAGTTCTGAACAGAACATTATTCTCTCTGTAGAAATGCTGGACAACACGTATCAGCAAGAACGTACTTGATGACAGTTCAGGGATCCATGCATGCTCACAGGATACATATAACTAAGTAGGGAAATTGTGAATATAACTCTGCCTACTTATTTGGACTTGTGAATATAACTCTGCCTACTTATTTGGACTTTTGAAAAATTTAATTGTTATTTGCATGTCTATTCCTCCTATGATGCAAGGTAGAAAGTTTTCCTGTAAACTTAAAACTATTTGGATTTGAAAAATTTAAACCAAGGGTCATGCAAGAGTTGGCTGAGAACTGCTTTTGTTTGTTTGTTTGTTTGTTTGTTTTTTTGGATAATGTGCCCTTTTGAGAAACTCCCTGCAGCCAAATTAATCAAAACAAAATTCTAAAAATAATCTTTTAGATAAGAACATCATCTCCTAGGACCATGAATTTCCTTGCTTTGTAGAATACACAGCAACAACCAGGAATGACTAACTGGCTGTGGCTCCATTTTCTCCAGATAATAGAATGGATCACTTGAGGAAAATATCCAGTACAATATTAAATAAATGAGTGAAATACATGCTCATCCTGCAGGTGAATAGCCATGACTAGGAGCTATGGATACAGAGAATGCTGCTTTGGTATTATTGCAGTCTTTGCCATCATTCCCAGAGCCCGTGACTACCCTTAGTAATTTGGACCACAGAGTTCTGGAATCAGCTAGTCAGGATTGGGGAGCGAGACTGGTGATTTATGGCAGACTTTCCTCAGGAGGGGTGGACACGTCTCCAGATGCCAGTTTGCAGTCTCCAGTGGCAGTGTGCTGGTAGCCCCCATGCTCAGGGGGTCTGCTCAGGCATAGGGTGGGCCCTTGTGGACACGTGCCCACACAGGATATAGGATGCAGGGGAATGTTTTCGGCAAGGCCTTTCCCATTTTGCAGCTATACCTGGGATCATGAGTCAGAACACAGCTTTTCTCCCCTTAAAAGGCAAGATTTAGTACTTTGTCTCCAAGTGGTTCCTTTCCTCTCTCCTTACTCAAAAACCTTAGAGGCTAAAAGCCTGTCTTCATTACTTGAGCCAAAATCAATGGGAGTAGAATGAGGCTCTCAGTGAGTTTAGATGGGTTTGGATTTGCAAAAGGCATACTTTGTACACCAAGTATACATTACTGATTAAAATGTACTGATCGAAAAGGAAATACAAATAATAATGCCATAAGCTTTTATTCAGTAGCTGTCTGAGAAAACAACACTTGGTTGTAATCCAAATATGCCAACACATGCAGCCTTTCTTTCCAGGTATGTATTAAAAACTATTGCCTTTAGACACTCTAACAATTTGCAGATACAGAATCCACTATGTAGAGGAAAAAATGACTTGCATAACAAATTGCACATGCACAAAAAAGAAGGTATGCAAAATAAACACATCAACTAGCTGAATACTAATTACCTATATGCAAAATCTGGAGACACTCAGTATGCAGAACCAATCAGTTATCACAGTGAACACCTATAACTAATTTCCTCCAGGAAGAAAATTTTCCATTAGCTGTAGTGAATTTATACCTATTATAGAAAGGTTGTAGCTAAATAAATATTATTTTAGTTTAATTGGATTAAAAATTAGAAATGCAAATTCTGGTGCACCATGTCTCTGAGTCCTTGTCTCCCTTTTTATGGTAATACCCTTCTAATGGTTTAAGCCTATGAAGAAAAAACACTGAAGATTTTAACTAGCAGCTTTGCAGGGGGGCAGAAAGGAGCAAAGAAGATTTAGTGGTGAAAAGAGCAAATAAATAGGTGCTCCAAGATTAAAAAGAGGGTAGAAGTGCATGCTGAGCTGTTGAAAGACCTCTCTGTGTTTAAAGAAAAATATTGTTTGGTTCTTTCACCAGTGCATGATCAAAATAAGAGGTACAAATTAGTTCATGGCTGCTGAAGCTACAAAACATCATGCAGAGAGCTGTCTTTGGGAACGTTTTAATGAGGAGAAGAGGTCATCAGACTGTGACATTGCTTTTCAGAATTCTTCAAGAACAACACAGACTTCCTGTTCCAAATGTGGTAAAGAATAAAACAACCTTAGTAGTAATCGTACAACTTTTGAACCGTGTTCCTTGGAAATACTGTACCGTGCTCATTTTGTAGCTTTAGTTAGCTATCTCAAAGGAACTCTTCCATATTTTCCATGTGCTCTTATTTCAAAAGTACAGTGAAATGATAGAGCTTCAACAAGGATTATATTTATAAAATAAAGTTTTATTCAGTCTTCTAAAGAGATTTTAATGTTTTCATTGCTCTAGGTGAAATGGTACACTGTGGCTCTGTTCATTAACATTTAGCATCAGTGCAAAAATCAAGGATTACCACATACAGTTTGAAAGGACATCCAAAATGACTTTGAAATTAAATTCACTAAAATCTTAGTTTTGCAGCATTTTAAACATGATTTTAAAATGTATAAGATAAGTTAATGGCATTCCAGGTCAAATATTCCCAGACCAATAACAAGTTCCATGTAGAATGTCATTATTTAAATTTCTGGCATGCTGTATATGCTGACTGGGATTGAAGAAGTCCATTGTAAATTTAATAAATAAAATGTGTACTACCATGGATTTATTGTAAAAGAAGCTTCCTTAAGGATATTTAGAAAGACTATTAGCAAAGAGACGATACTGGAAAATCAAATAATTATTCTAAGTTATGGGTACTCACAACCGGAATGGCATCAGGATTTCCAATAATTATTGGAAAAAGGAAATAACCAGCAATTTACAAGACTTTTTACTCCTGATAAACAATTGCTTTTGTCAAAGAAATGGATATTAAAATAATGATTTCTAACCCTCCTTTTCAAAGGTTTCTAACAGTAAGAAAGAATACAAATATAAGTCAAATAATGTTCATGAATCAGGTACTATAGTTAACAAATTGGCAAAAAATTGACTCATCTATTCATTAAAACAGAAAAAAGCTGTATAACAGGCCTTTTTATTTTTAGAATGATTGAAATAAAATTTCATTTGGAAAATCATCAGCAACAGTGATATAAAGATGGTGTAGATGGTATTGCATGTGGCATAGAAATTTTATTTTCATTCTTTTGTTGCATGGCCTTTTAAACTGTAGTCACTATGGCAAGAGATTTAAGGATAGCATAAATCATAATGAACGACACCTGTCTTTTCTTTTTTCACTAAATAAAGGGATAAAACAAATTTGGTAGCTGTCTTCTGTAGTCAGAAAGGAAATTTCTATCACAGCAGTTTCTCTCAGGTTTTTCCAGAGCACTAGTAAATGCCCATCACATGAAGTATGTCATTCTAATCAGAAGATTGAAAGTCTAGAAAAAACTCCATATATTTATTTGTTAAAAAAGGTGTGCTCTCATTCAAAAATACATTTCAGTAATAAATATTTACTTTTATGCCAATAATCTTAGAGCTTCAAGTATTAATTATTGCTTGCTCATTGTACTCTGCAACATCCTCACATGAATCAGTTTACTTAAGCATTGACTTTATATTCTGTTATTGTTTTCTTGTCTTTTATGTGAGGTACTAAATAGGCAGTTGGAAATATTTTAGTTGTCTGTTTCATATCTAAAATATCCTGATGCAAATTTTTCCCACAAAGGCTAACAAGTTTGTTGGTTTTCAGTTTAAACCTTTAATCCTGTTTGAATGGATTGATGTATTTTTCCTTGATTTATCAGATTCTTCTGTCAGTGACTGGGGCCTGGGAGTTTGGGCTAATCTGAGATTTCTCCTCTTTTTGTATGGTCATTCTAGTGCCCATTATTCTTGTCTTTTTTTTTTTTTCCCTTTCCAAGAATACCACTGCATTCTATTCAATAACCATTGCTCATTGAAAGAAGATGTCTTAGATAGCCAATTAGCTGTTATGCATAGAGATTTTAACCAGCATGGTAGCAGTATTTGTTACAGGACTGTAAGCAAAGCATTGAAAAATAAATGTTTAAAAAGAGAGGGGAGGAAAAGGAGATTCTGAGTTTCTGAATTTTCCTTTTAATTATCCCAAACTACATCTAGATCAGTAATGACAAGTGTAAGTTTTACAAATCAACATGACAGGAGAAAAGACTGTTTGATTCAGTGAATAGGCTGTGATGTAGAAATCCTGCAGCAGTTTGACTAGTAAGTATGCTTTTATAATTAGAGTACCAATGATTCTCTGACTAAAGCAAAAGTGCTATAGGGTTCTTTGATAGCAAATGTGGGCAGCTCTTGGAAACTTTCATATAACTGTCATAAAACAAGACTACTGAATGTTCCTAAATTGAATGCCATTAAATCCTATTATTAACTTCATTGACTGCAACAAATAGCTAACTTCTTTTTGCGACATAAATATATAAGTTTTGAAAAAGCCCCCCACATTTAGAGAGAGTTATAAAATAAAGAGATATAATCTAGGAAAAAAATATATCTGTTACATATCTGTATATATTTTTTCTTCTGTAATCAGAGCTTAAACTACCAGTCTTCTGTTAAAATGGTTTCTCGACATAGAAAATAAGGACAAACAAACAAAACAACAAACTACAAAACAAGTATTTTAATTTTTTTCTTTACCTAAAGTGATGTTCTTCATTAAATGGCAAATATATATCTTCAAAATCCATAAACTAAAATACCTGTAATATTATAAAAGCATAATGGTATATGTGTGTAACATTATATGACATTAGTTGAGTATTTATTTTTAGTTATATTAGTGACTATTAATAAGTCTACAGTTTTCATGCATATATTTTATCTTTTTAATCAAAAAGTATAAACTGTAGTTTGATTTGAGCATCTTCAAAAATATTTGATTTGCTTACATAAACACATTGTTTAATGGTTTTAGTAATATTTTGTAAAATTCATATGATTATATGACTTCTGAACACTTATAAAGCATCAATTATACAGAAAAAGAATTGATTGTTGTATCAAAATTATTTTTGCAACTTCATTTCATATGATTTTTGTTCTCCGTGTGAACTTTTTTAGTAAACAAAAGTGCAATATTTTTGAAGTGGACTTATGTGCTATTTTGGGCAAGGTATTACAGAAGATCTTGAAAAAGAGAGGTCAATCCCTATAAAAGAGAAAATATTTCTCAGGACTTTTCTATTCTAGAACATGGTGTTTTAACACAGAATTTTCTATTAAGAAGCTACTCTAAACGTCTCCTGGTACTAAAGGAAATATCTGTCGGTAGCTGCACCCATGTTTTGATATTTCTGGATTAAATACAGTACATCTTGTTGGATTTTCCCCTAAAATGTTAACTCAGTGAAAACAGAACATTGCAGTGAGCTACACCTGAGGGGGTCCTTGGCAGTCTAGGTGCTGTACACTACTATGGAAATATTTAAATAAACTGATTAGCTGGTTATGTAATAAAGTACCACTGTTGTTATAGGGAGCTGTGAGACCTTTTACATTGCTGAGTTATTGTTTCAATGAAAAAAACCCCAATCATTGGGTTTCATTGCAATCATCACACATTCCATGGTACTTTTAGCAGGATGAGGAATGCTGAACTACACCCTAACTAAATTCCAGGTGAATTTGTTAGGTTCAACACATCTGTGGGGTTTCTCACTCCATAACCTATTGCACAGTTCTGGTTTTATCTTTTAGAAAGGTGTCATGTGTCACAGGTACTGATCGAAAAGGAAATACAAGTAATAATGCCATAAGCTTTTATTCAGTAGCTGTCTGAGAAAACAACACTTGGTTGTAATCCAAATATGCCAACACATGCAGCCTTTCTTTCCAGGTATGTATTAAAAACTATTGCCTTTAGACACTCTAACAATTTGCAGATACAGAATCCACTATGTAGAGGAAAAAATGACTTGCATAACAAATTGCACATGCACAAAAAAGAAGGTATGCAAAATAAACACATCAACTAGCTGAATACTTCTGTAGTGGTTGGTTATGTCAGGTCCGAAGGAAGATGCCAAAGTCCTTACAGGGAATCACTTCTGTAGCTCGTGGATTTTTCTTTAAATAAAAAACAAACTATGTTAAACCACGACACCTTTTTAGAAGGAAATTCATTGTACTTAAATGGGAGAGGCCACTAATAAAGGTGTTTACATGAAGAACACATTAGTAATAGGTACCTTGGGACCAGTGAACAGGGAGAATCCTAAGTAATAGGATTCTGAAAGAGGTAGCAGCTGTAATTGATATAGAATAATTCTCAAGAACTCAGTAACTGATATTTTTCCAGCAGTGTTTATATATATATATATTTTATATGTTTTAACCCAGATGTTTATTTGTGTGACAACAGTGTATATGTAATCAATCACTTAATTAGGTCCAAAGTTTCTAGAGTGCCAAGACAGGAGCACTGATCTCTGGTTCTGTCAGCAGAGAATGGTTGGGATGGCATTTAGTCTTCCCTTGAGAGTAATTCTTCTTGTCCTCAGGGCCCTCTGTGCATTCCTTCCATGCAGGTTCATGCTCAAAGACTGAAAGGTGAAAGAGAAGAGGAGAAAATCTTTCAGAAATTTCACAGAAGCAACCTAATAGACAGTCACAGTATAGTGAGGCAAGGGCAGCACATTTCTTGAAGGAGCCCTGATATGTGAAGTTAAATGGCCTTACCATTAAGATCCAGTAATTTGGGAGGCCAAACTTCCATTTTGTGGCGGTCATGAGAAAAGAAACTGTATCCCAGAAGAAGAACAAGAAGGGAACTGTCTGAGTAAAAAGTATTGGCCTGTTATCCCTGCAAGTCCAGCACAGAAAAACATTACTCAGGGAGAATAAGTGAGAAGAGAAAGACCCAGAGGGAAGGCAACTAGTGAGACAGGAAGAATGCACAAGATTCTCATAACTGGCATTATTTACCTGATGCTACCAATTTCACACTCAAACTGGTAGCTTAAATGTAGTAACTATGCATCTGTGGTGGCATTTATTAAAGCTTAATCAAGAAGATTTTAAATCCTAATCTTGGGCCTCAAGACTAATTTAAATATTATAACTATGGGTAGGCAGAAGCTTTGACCCTTTTTTCTAGTACTTTGGGTTTCACTTCATGATTGCTGATGAGTTGAGAGAAGTTCTACCTGGTACCATGCACATACCGTATCAAGCACCAAGTATGAGAAGTCAGGTGACATTGCTTATATTTCTTTCCAATCTACTGCAAGATATTTTTCCTTATACTTATTTAATTATATTTATTTCTACTTATACTAGAAAAAAGATTTCAGACATTTTTCTGATTTTTCTTTCAGATTTGTGGACACATATTCTAGCTTTAAAACTGGGATGAGTGCCTTGCATGTAAATCATTGTTTTGAACATGAGTGATAAGAAACTATGCGTGAAGTCCACAATCCCTAGGTCCTTTCAGCTCCATGGAGATTGGCATTTCTATTCATATTCCATAAGTCTTCTAGAATTGAGGAGGCAAAAATAAAACCTGTGAAACAGGAAGAAGGCAAAACTATCGGATTTTTCTCCCTCTAAAGCAGCTTTCTGTAGTTAAAAAATGGTAATTTATAATCTTACCCAGGTTAAAGTTTGACAGTTTTTGCAGATTTTATTTCTATCTAGTGAGGAAGCTGCACAATAGCAGATATAATTTTTACAGCATCATAGATTGAAAGATAATTATGAGAGATCAATTGTCCTGAATGTAGGAAGTATATATCAGCATTTACTTGATAACATAACTCAGCACTGAGGCGATCAATCCATGTTACTCACCATACCAGCACCTGCTATGAGGAGCAAGCAAGCAAGCAAGGCATAACAAGTACATATATTTTTCAGTACAGGGCACCCTTAAAGAGTGATGTTCAAAGATTGAAGTTATTGTATTAGAATGAAAATTATCCTGAAACCTACAGGAGGGAATATTTGGGATGCATTAAAAGATTTTTTAAAGTATCTGTGTATTCTGGTGAACCTGACAGAAGTGTCTGTTGTTTAGATTGTCTAAACTTTAAACTGTCTGAACCATATGATTGTTTCTGAACTATTTAATGTTTTAGTTGAAATGTTCTCATTCCTGGACATGGCCCCAGGCAAATTTTTGTGAGAATGTTTCTGTATGGAAAGCACCTCTGAGAGCAAGGTTATGGACAAAATACACTAGACCAACATTAAAATCTCTTACAGTTTTCTTTTGGAAAAACAATTGTGCTACCACGAGGTAAAAATGGTACTTTACCTTGCCCAGCAGGTTACATTATGTAAAACATAATGTTGGTGATGATGATGATAATAAACATTATCATCTTATCATATTATTAGATTCAATAGTTGTAGATTAATATAATTTCTTGGGAACAATTAAATTATAGCAACAAATCTCTTGTATTACTTTGCGCATTGCTGCAGCATATATTTGCAGATACTGAGAAAAAAATTTTGCACAGCTGATCTTTTGCCTGCTGAAGGTCACAAAATGAAGATCAAAGAGATGCCTCAACTTCATTTCCAGGACTCCCCTTGGTACAGGGACAGGTAGATGGAGAAGAGCACAAAAGCAGGAAAGTCTCCTATTGAAAAGTTGAGAAATATCAGGAACTTAAAACTGGCCAGCAGGTATTCACACTCTCTGTGAATACTTGTGTGTTCAGGCTGTCTGTGGAGGAATTTTTGTGCTCTTCATCTGATTTAATATGTAGCAACTGCGCTTCTGGTAACAGGTCTGCTGCACACATTGTTACAGGCTTCTCAGAGAAAATGTAAGACTGGCAGGATTATGCCTTGCTCTCAATTTGTGTGGGTGCCTGCTGCAAGGCTAGCCCAAGGTCTAGAGCATGAGGACTGATATTTTTTCCTATGGAAAGGCCACACTTAATGTATTGGAATGCAAGCTTCCTTGGGACATCACGACATAACTATTTATGTCATAGGCAGCTTTTTTCAGCTCTATATACCTATTTATTGAATGGGTTATTTTCTCTTCTTCCCTCAATACTTACAAGTTTAATACTTGGAGGAAAAATACAACCAGATGTATTCTTCTGATATGCAGCCCATAAGAAGTAGTGTGATTGTACATATGATGAATATGTTTTTGTTAGTATTATGTGCTTTTTTTCTTAATGTCTCATTGCCTCAAATTTTATGAATACAATAGTATCTCATACATTCTGTCTTTCAAAAATAAAAGCTTTTGGTTTTTCTGATGCTGAGAAACCTGAATAGTTAAGAAGCTTAAACTCAAACAATGATTTTTAAAAAATTATTTCATGATATAGGATGATTTGTATGTTATTGAACTCAATGGGTTCATAGCACTGTTTTAGATATACTTTGCATAAGTAGAGACTGTCAAACTTATCTGATCTGAATTTGCATTCCGTACAGGATAGAATGTATTTTCATTAGAGGGTCCAAGGAAATTGAATTTGTTCTTCATTCATCTGAAAGACAAATAATTTATCAAAGGTCATGGAGAAGATTGCCTTGCATTGCTTAGCAAGTGCTAAGGCTCTTGCTGAAGGGACACCCAAGGACTTCAGAAGGCCCAGTCTGGGTGTGGAAGCAGCCTGAGGTGGGTGCTGAAGTTTCTGGCTGGAAGTGGATTGTACCATAGTTGTGCCTTTTGACTGTCATGAGATGCCTCTGTGCTTGTGTCACTGTGCTTGCAGTGCACCTAGTTTTGATCAGGGTGCCTGCAGACTGTTGGCAAAGTGGTGTACCTTGTGAGGTAAGCTCTGGGAATGAATATGGAGAGGGCTGTGTGGAGTCTTCCTCGGCATCTCTATTCCATCTACAGTCCCAGGCATTTAATGTAAACTAATCCTGCTGCTTCACTGAGACAGGAACTTCATGTTGTGGTGGCACAAATGCGGTGTGATAAAGAGAGGTTACTCTTCATCTGTTTGTGGTGGATAGGATTCTTGTGTCTTGCCAGTATAAAGTGTACCAATCAAAGGACTTTGTGTTTATTTCTTTATGGTTGGTGGTGAAAAGTATTAACTTTTTTTATGGAGTTGCACAGTGCTTCAAGCATGTATCCTTATAGGCCGTGTTATAAATGTTGATGATTTATCTTTATGAACCCAGTTGTATTGATTAGTGGGTCATCTAAATGGAAGAAAACAACCCTCCCTAAATTGCAAAATTACATTGTTCATCTTGGCTCCAGATTGCTGATGAAAATTGTTTCTTTCCCTCATACATCCATGAGGAGCCCCTTCCCCAGGGCCGAAGTGCCCAGCACAGTGGGATCATCTGCTCCCAGCAGCCCTCACACAGAAGAGTTGCCATTGTGCTGGTAATTACCACATCTGGTTTTAGCTCTGTGAGCTGGAAACCTGAATCTCAGCATGTAAACAGAGTTGTCCCAAGCTGAAAAGGAGCTCTTCAAATCAAACTACACATTCTATGTCAATATCCAGACTCATCATTTACCGCAAATGTATTTTTTTTAAAGAGATGCCTATACATAGTATTCATAGTCCCTAATGTTTTCATTAACAAAATTGACAGTACTAATCAGTCTTTGAATATACTAATTGGCCATGTGCAGTTCCAATTTCCACTTTGAGCACTGTAAAGCAATGTATTGCAGTCATGAACTGTGGATTGTTACTAATCTGTAAAATGCTAGAGAGTAATTCATCAAATTATCGCAAAATTACCATTTATACAGATATAGTGTTGAAAAAAAGAAAGAAAATGGTATTTAAAAAAAATTGAAAATTTAGTTTGTTTTTCAGGATAAGAAATCAAATTGTCTTTGATTAAAAACCAGAAAATACTCCCTTTTTTTTGGTAGTCTGCTGAATTGATTAATATTAAGGACCCTGGGACAAATACTGTAAGGAACACCTCCGAGACTGGAAAGTGCTGTGACAGCAGAGGTCATCTAGAGCTAGTGATTCAAGGTTCTCTGTTATTTGTATTATAGTCTCTGATGTGTGTTATTCTGTTAAAATATTCATTTAATGAATTATTGGAATTTTATGTCCTGTATTCCTGAATCTGCTTTTGATGCTGAAGGCAGGAAGGTGCACTGAAGGGGAATTTTCAAACCCCCTTGCTATGAAGAGCACATGCCCTTCCAAAAGGCCATGGGACTTCTGTTACACAAACACTCTCCTTAGAATTACACCACAAGAATATATTAGCTATTACATTTAGATCATAAATTGATAGTGGCTCTAATGCATTTTAGTTTGGGTAGATAATATACTTGTGTTTACATGAGTGTGCATGTACACATTCAAAAAACACAGCAAAAAGTTGAAACCAATGATGTCATAGAATACAAGTGGGTGTAGACTATTTTCATTAAGATAATGCTACAAAGGTGACACAATATCTAGTTGTTATACATTGGAAAAAAGAAAAAAAATAGGTGTTACCTTACAGAAGACTTTGTTACTTTATCCTTTGTACTCCTTTCCATGTTCTCTCCCCAGAGATGCTCTTTGTTTCCTCATATGAATGTAATGAGTGACCTCAGATAAAGCTAAGAGCAAGTCAGAGGGCTTTCTCTTCAGCTTCAGAAGGAGGCAAAATAGGGTGGCCACATGCACAGACACCCCCACTTCTGAGTGTCATTAGCTGGAGACTTACTGATGCTGCCCTTTCTCTACATCTTTTTACACCTGTGCATTAGGCTGGACACTTCTGCAGGAGTGACTCACAACCTTAATGGGGATGTAAGTAGTAATATTTAGCTGTCCCATTCACAGGCTGTAAGCCTGACACCCAATGCAGTTGAACACACTTCTGACCCAGAGTGGAGGTAGGAAGCCCTCAGGGAACTCCAGGGGTGGTGCTGAGACTCTGTTCACAACAGACCCAGGCCACAACAGATCTTAATAACCAGTGGTTGCTATCGTGTGTCACCACCTCCTGCTTTCATTACAAGAAGCCCTAATTGCCAGCAGGGTCACCAGGTGTTTCCTGAACATCCTCAAATGGAATAACTTTCTTTGGTTCTAGATTATTTCTCAAACATTATTTTCTAATAATTTTGATTGCTAAAGAAAAACTGGAAATAGCATAGACAGGCATCAATGAACCGCTTGGTAGGGGTTTTTCTTCAAGAACTTGTTTCAATGAGAATGGTAATCAGGAAAAAAAGTTTGTGCATGAAATCTTGCTACTGCCTTACCTTTGAGACTTGCATTTTCAAAAAGTTGATGGCAGGGGACTGCACATTTTCTTTGCTGCTACTCCAGCCTGATCCCTCTGCATTTTGCTTTTCAATATCTTAGAATTTAGTTTTCTGTGCATTCACACTGAACCCTGAAAAGAAGATACATATATATTTATAACAACAAAAGAAGAAGAATTTCTTGACTTTCATGGGCTTCTGATATTTTATTAGCCAGTCTACATTCACCCTCACCCTTACTGGTCTCCCTGTGGTAGTTCGAGCTCTGCTGATCTTGTAGACAAATGATGGAAACATCTGACTTAGAGCCTTTTAGAATCAAAGAAGATTGAGAGGGAAAAGACCTGCTAGGTCATTTTGTCCATCCCCTGCCAATACAGGATCATGACCTACTGTACAATAACTTCACTAATGTTTTGCCAAGTCTCATTTTAAACAAATCAAGTGGTGGGGATTATATAACTTTTTTTTTTCTTGGGAACAATATATCCCTGTTTTTCCATATTTTCTATGAAGAATTGTTGTGATATTCTACTTAATACTCTTAATGTTACCATAATTACAATAATAACTTATTTCATCCCTGTAATAGTTGTTTCCTTCTTGGCACGCATGTCTTTAATATATATTTTTATAAAATGTATTTTATTATATATAATATATATTTTAGAAGTGCATATATATGTTAGAATTATATATGTTAATATACATGTTAGAATTATTTTTCATGTAATTCTTTTCCGCTTTCTTCATAGCTCAGATTCAAAGTTCCTTATTAATACTTGCTGTTTACTTTCATTTAATTTCCTTCCACTTTATTAATCTTTCAGACATAGGCTGCTCAAAAAGGTATGTATTTATCATTAGATTATTCTAGGTGTGATCCTTAGGTGTTAGTGTTCTACAGCAGGGCTTTTGTCTGAGTCATACTGCAAGACCCCTGAATGTGTATTTCCAAATCTCCTTAGTGCTCCTTTTTAACTTAATGGAGCTGTCTGACCAATTCTCATTCCTGTCTTATTGCACCAATATACCTTTTCCACACTGCTGAAATTCTGTTTTAGTGAATTATATTTCCAATTCTCAAGAAAACCAACTTGCTTATTATCTTCATCACTAAGTATTTGAACTGATCCTATTTATTTCCCTATGCCCTTTGTAGAGTATAAACTTCTTTTCTTTTTCAGAATGCCTGCATCTTATATTTTATTCAAACTGGAAATAATAATAATAATAATTAAAAAAAAGCAGCAAGACTTTCCATTACATGAAGTGTATAGAATTTTTAAACATCAATTTATTTTTACTGGAGTGTTAAGGACTAAGCTGCTACCACCATAAACATATGTTTATTGCTTGCCATTGCTACAGATTGGAGTTAAGGCTATAATGGATTATTTTGGAATATTTCCAAACCAGTATATATTTACCTTTCACTTGAAACTAACCTTCATGCAAAATTCTTATGATACTTTTTACTTTGAAATAATTTATACAGATTTTTAATTTTAACAGAGTTTTTAATTTTTTTTTGTGTCCATTGGAATTCTTTGACTTGATGGTCTGACTAGAAAATTCTGAAAGCCCAAAACTATAAAGAATAAAAGAAAAATATATTGCATGATTTTTTATAAAAAATCCTGGTGCTACTTGATCACCTCTGAATAAAGCAAATTGTATTTGAAATTACTGTAAAATTAATAGGAGTTACTATTTACTTTTTTTGACTACTTGTAAGATATTGTGCACACCACATAAGCTAAGTTAGATTTCAGCCCCAAAATACTATTTTAAATAATTTTTTTCTTTTTTAAATTGTAAAATTGCTCAGATAAATTAATATTTTATAAAGGGAAGCATGTTTGAAGTTTCTGTTTGTCTTTTATATTTAACATTTGTGTATGTAACTGTCCTCCTCTTTCCCCAATAAATAACTAAAAGATCATAAGTATGTACTCCTTAATAAACACATTTTCTTTCACTGTCAAAAGTAGCTCCAGGCAAAAAGTTGGCAAGTAAGGAGTTAACAAAAAGGTCAATGAAATGTGAAGACATCTAGTCCTCAATGTGTACAAAAATAATATTTGTGGCTTTTAGATGTCTTTTATGTTTCTGTTGCGCAAAAATAGATTTTTTTTGATGGAACATTTTCATCCTTCCATCGACTGAAATAGATGACTGCCTTAGGGCATTTTTGGAAGGGAAAACTAAAAGAAAAATGACTATATTCCTTTGTTCAGAACTGCTGCTCTGCATATCCAGTAAATTTTTTAATACAAAGACATATCAGTCAACAGGGAGTTTAGTTTGCAAAAGGACTGCAAGATTAGGTTTTTAGTATGCAAGTGTGACCACCAAACAGGCATGATAAGACTGTGGTTGCCAGGAAGGGGCAGGTACAGTCACCTTCTCATTTTTCATATTTCAGAACTTTACAGGTATTCACATTGAAGTAGTCTCTCCAAAATAGGAGAGAGGGCCAGGGAGGTAAGAAGAAGAAATCGTTCACGCTGCAGAACAGCCGGGGAGCAACACCAGTTAGTCCCATGGTTGAGGCAGCCTGAGGCTCTGACACAAGAGCAAGGTGACTTTCTGGGCACATGGAAAGTCTTCAGTTTTTGCTGAGCTTTAGGCTGCATCTGACTATGCATGTACCTGTAGAGCTGGTAAATAATGCAGGCACAATGGATCAAAGCCTGTGTATGAAAGAACTCTCTGTGGCTAAGGAACGACATCAACAGTTAGGAGATATAGTACTTTATTTCATTTTATTTTTGAATCAGCACATATGTGTTAGCTAGACCGCTCCTCAGCTTTCCCTCTTACTTGTATCTATTAGAAGAGGCTGCTGTGAGAAGTGGTGCTGTAGTTTTTGTGATGTATGTAACATCAGAGCCTTAACTGAAGGTGCACTAAAAGAAAAAAGCCAAATCCTTGTTCTATCTGTGGCTATCTGGGAAGCAGCTTTGCAGAGAAGACTCTGGAGTCTCTGGTAAGCTGTGAGCCCCACAGCACTACCTTTCAACAAGAAAGTCCAACAGCCTCTTCTTGGGGCATCAGAAACCACACTGCATACCTGCATTAAGGGTGATCCTTTTCCTCTCAGCACTGGAGAGGCTACAGCTGGAGTGCTGGGTCTGGTTCTGAGCTGCCTAATTCCAAAGGGGCATGGGTGTGCTGGAGTCAGCAAGGGGCCACAAAGATGCTGAAGGGTTTGGAATTTGTGAGTTATGAGAGGGTGAGAGAGCATTGTTCAGCCTGGAGAACAGAGGGCTCAGGATGACCTGCATATGTGTAAACACTTACTGGATGGGGAGGAAAAAAGATGTAGCTAGGGTCTTAGTGGTGCCCGATGACAGGGCAAGAGGCAATAGGCACAAACTGAAATGGGCAAAATTTCAATTACTCTAAAGAAAATTATTTTTTTAGTGTTGCCGGGCGAAGCTGGGTGTGTCCCAATTAAGGAACACCGGCGAGAGCAACTCCATACACCGAGTTGTTCAAAGCTGTCTCCTTATCTTTATTTTGTCTCCAAATATTTATAGATATGTATAGAGGTCAAGGGATTGGCTACACAGATCACCATCCCTTCAACCTGGATGGTGAATAAAACCATCAATCATTCTTCTCTCACAGGAGAAGTATGTAAACATTCTAAGAATAGATTTTATTTACATTGAGGCTGCATGAATGTTCTACAGAAGGACAAGAAAACAGAAAGACTAGGGCAACATTTTAGTGCATCCATGATTGAACAATGGAAGAGTTTGCCTGGGGAGGCTGTGTAATCTCTGTCCTTGATGATATTTATAATTCAACACTGCCCTGAGCAACATACTGTGACTGATCCTGCTTTGAGCAGGGGCAGTTGGACTAGATGATCTCCAGAGGTCTTTCCAACTTCACCCATGAAGGGATTCTGTGGTTCATCATAATAAACTCTGCTGAGGTCATCAGAGATTTTGGAATACTTTTTACTCCTTTTTTTTTTTTTTTTTTTTTTCCTTTTCACCCCCAGGGAAAATCATGTCATCAATAAACAAAAGGCTGCTCACACTGTGGTGTACCACTTCCCTCATTTTGCTTTCTGTTTATCTAGTAGTGCCTTCTGTCAGGGCCTGGGCCAAGGAAGATCTAATGTCTCGTGCTGTTCATATTACATGAAATGTTCACACTGCAGTGAATTAATGATTGTGTTCAAGACTCATTGTGTTTCCTGGGGCAAAAGCAGTATATGCCACTATAAATGTGCTTTTATTTTAAAGGGTTGGAGGTTGATCCTACAATCACTTTCTAGTGTGAGCAATTCTGATATAAGGTTTTCTTCCCCAGAGCTACTGACTTTTGAAAGGGTGACTCTTTGCAGGAACCAACCGTTGTGTTGTATGTGGCAGTTTAGAAACTGGACTGTGAAAATATTTCTTCTTCTAAACATGTGATGATAATGTGGATGG
Organism: Cyanoderma ruficeps; assembly: GCA_008694505.1. NCBI lineage: Eukaryota > Metazoa > Chordata > Aves > Passeriformes > Timaliidae > Cyanoderma > Cyanoderma ruficeps. The sequence goes on from VZDJ01004378.1 coordinate 6,898,558, forward strand.
TTGTTAGAAGTGCAATTCCCCCAGCAAATGGGAATGATAACTGCATACAAAATCAGTTTTTCTTTTATTACTTTTCAAGCAGTTACTTAAATATATATAGAGTATCTGCTATAGAGCAAGTAGGAAACAGAATGGGGAAAAATGAAGGCTTCTCATTTCAATTCTGGTCCTTTTTTTAACTGGCAGATGTTCCTGTTTTCAAGTGTTTGTTTCTACTTTAATGAGGATACCAACTTTCATCCAGTGAGATGTGTGGGTCACTTTGTTAGTGCACTTGCACACACCAAGGCAACACACCAGCTGGAAATTTTGACTTTTAGCTGAATTATTTTTCCCCAGCAAATGGCTTTCCTTTTGACGTATTTTAATGTACTTGCACACTGAGAGGAAGAGTGGGTGAACAGAAAACAGACTGTTTTATTAACCCAGCAGTCACCTTTGAGATTCATACGTGTCCACTTTTTTCTTGCCTTTGTACCTAATCCCAAGAGCCTGGTACCTGGCTTCCCTTGGAATAACAAAGTCAGTCACAAACCTCCAAACATGATTGTTAACTGAATGCCAACTGTTTCTTCTCATCATTTTTTTTTCCTTTTTTATTTTTTTCTTCTTTTTTTTTTTTTTTCAGTACTATGTTACGGATTGTGTTCTTATGGGTGCCCTATAACCATAATATTAATTTGGGGTTTTTTGTTTTATTTTTTTTTAATAGTAGATGTACATTGTTCAAGAAATTAAATTGCTGCTTCTATTTTGTGTGTGTGTTTTATAGTGATTTTTTCAGCTCTGCGAATAGTGGGAAGGAAGAAATAAAGCAATGCTGCAGGCACTTACTGGACTACAGTTTCAGCTCAGAGGAAAGCTACAGGATCAAAAGTGGCCAGACAAGCACCCTCGAGAAGAAGCCCATGCACATTATTCACAGTGTCATATGCCAGTTTCACAGTATCCTACGTTCAATGGATTTTTTCCAATGGGAACACACTTTTCATCAGACAAAGCTCCAGCAATCTCAGAGGTAACTTTATTACCAGTGGATATTTACAAAGCAGATTTCAGAATGCTGTGTTGTCTGCCGAAAGCTATTCTTAATTGTAACACGTTTAGCTCATTTTGGGGTGCACCTGAATGAAATCAGGAGAGAGGTGAGGATGAAGCTGGTGGAATTAACATGTTCTAAAAAATAAATAGGGCTCAAGGAAGCAAATACCAAGGTATTAAACTAACTAGGTCTTGTCCCTGCACTGCCTCACAACATGTTCTTTAAATCTTTAATCTTTGGATCAACTCTCTAATGGTCCATGGCTGACAATTTGCACTCTATCTTCCTTTTGGATAGTGGAATGTCTCTGGAGTTTTCTTTCAACCCCACAATGTATTTTCAGGCAGCAGGCAGGCTAAGATCCAGCCAGAGGGCAGTGAGAACAGAGTCCAGCACCCCCGTGTTTGCTTTCTTGCCCTGTGTCAGAGCAGGCAGCATCTCATGACAGAGGGAGAGAGGATGCTGTAACCTGGTAAATCTGTGCCTGGCAGAAAAAGTTTTTGGCACCAGCCATTTGGGAATACACTCTTTTCATGCACGGATGTTGATAGCTTGGGGCAGTTCTGGACCATGGTCTGGTCCTCCATCTCCAAGGACGGGTAATGGATAAGTGGTTGGGTACAGTGGTTGTGGTGGCCAGGACAATTTTGCACAGGTTATCTACTCCTTGGCCTTAGCAGAGTATGTGCAGGGGTGCAGAGCTGCCCCCCAGGCACATCAGCTCTTATGAGCTGTGAGTTACCCAGAGGAGGCTAAAAACTCATCACTTAACAGATCAGATGATGCCACCATATTTCTTTTTATTTGGAAGAAACTGTGGTATTTCAAATACCACATGGTGGCAGCTGTTGATAAAGGCTGGTACTAGTTTGTTTTTCATTTTTAAAACTGAGGAATTATAAATTTCCGTAAGTGGAGCAGCCAGGTTTCAGACATTTCAGACATGTTACATCAGGAATGTTCTGATACTTTGGTATCTGATGCACTGAGCCTTTCTTTCCTAGTTAGCAGTGGGACTGAAAATAAAAATATAAATAGAGATTCAAACTCTGAATCCAACAATGAATATTTTAAACCTTTGTCTGCTAATAAACTTTCCTTCCAAGTCTCACCACTCCCTTTCTCTTCTGGGCTCTCTCCACACTCTTGTTCCTCCAGTATTCCTCACTGTAGCCTGAGGAAAAGAAGTTTTAGAAAAATAATAAAGTTTTTATTTATTCCTTACAGCTTTTCTGCCCCTGTGGGCATTTGTCTGCATGTCTGGCTAATGTGCTGTAATGAATCTGCTCTCTGCCATACGCACACATGTCGTCCTATCAATCAGGGAGAGGAAATGCTGAGTGTGGTGAGCACTAACAAGCACTCGGAGGGGTCAGTACACCAATGCACTGCAGTGGCATGTTACTTTCCCTACAGGCTGCTTTAATTGGGGGAACATGAATGAGGCAGCATGTGGCTGGCACCATGTCTTCTTGCCAATCTCTCTGCTTTGGCAAAATGACCCTCTCTGCTTCACCTTTCAGGGCCATGCTAACCCTCCTCTGGTTCCTGCTGCAACACAAGTCCCTCTCAGCCTCGTCGGAGCCTCTGGGTTAACTAGAGCATGTGGAACTGCTGGAGGAGCTTGCATGCAGAGGCTAGAGGATGATCAAAGGGTGCTGCAGAGCCTGCAGGGAGAGTATTTCTTTGCAGGTTGGAAATCATGATGCAAGTAGAAGTGGGAAAAGATGGAGAAAAGGGGGCTGAGGAAAATTGAAGCAAGGGGGAATAGGAGAGAGAAATGGTGAAAGAAATAGGAGATAGGGCAGCTGGAAGGACTGAGGAAAAATGCTGAGAAAACAAATAAGAGAGAAAAAGATAAAGAAGTAAGGAATAAAAAAGATGTGGAAAGACACATACTACTGGAGAGAAAGACTAGAAGTAAAAAACCCAGAGAAAACCAAAAATATTCCTGTACCTGAATTAGGGCAGGCAGGAAGCAGCACCTTCAGAAGAACTCAAAGATCAGGAGACCAGAGGTATCTTTCAATGCAGGTTTCAGGATGTAGACAAGAAATTGTGTCCAATACATAATTAAGTAGTAGTGTTTTAAGTTGTATACTTATAGATAGGTAGACTTCTAGACATGATTCTTTTTCACCTTTGTGGGGTGCCAGTAAGCCTTTAAGGACTCACTGTCATTGCCTTATAGTAAGACTTACTACTGAGTAAATTTTCTACTGGAGGTTTCTCAGCAAGGTCTTTGTGGGGGTTTGGAAGGAGAAAAGGCATTTGTTGAGAAGAATGGAGGAATTACAAATCTCCAAGGGGCAATAACACATTGAGATCTTGGGGTTGACAGGATGGACACTTGTACCTTTTGGCAAGTCTCGAATTTTCTTTGTCCAGAAGTTCTTGTATTCACAGATGTAGCGTGTTTGCATGGCAGTCAAGTAATAAAACTATCTTAAAGCAGTTTTTCACTGCCCAGAGCGACCACTAATGGGGAATCCATCTTGAGTGAAGATTTACCATAGAATGCCATTGAGAACACTCTCTTTTGAGATCAAGGATTTGGAAAGCAGCAGGAAAGGGTTAGTCTGGTACTTTAAACGAACAGTAGTAAAGGCCCAAGAAAGAGTTTGATGACTGAGACCTCTGTTTGTGACACAAAGTCTTGATTCAGATTAATTTCTTTGTTGATCAAGGGAAGTTATCTGTGCTCTCTGGGAAGGCAGGTTAACCTATAGAAATACCCAAGGCCATAAAAGAGCCACCAGATTTTTCCCTGCTGTATTTGTAAGCTCCATAAAGTAAGAAGTTTTGGCTTGAGCAAACATCCTGATTGAAGGCTTTGAAAGAAAACCCAGATGAAAGTAGAATGCCATTTGTAACTCAAAAAGTGAGTTCTGCTTTTGAATGGATGCCTGATAAGGTGAAAGGCAATATGTTATGAGGAATGCCATCCATCAGTCACTGGTGAAAGGTTTACACCCTGCTGCCCTTTCCTCAAGAGTGTTCCACTATATTAGTGAAAGTTCACCTTAAATACTGACTAGGAACACCCTTTGAAGGACAATTTCTCTAGGAGCAGTTTTTGTCAAATATTAGTTTTTGTGGAAATTTTAGTATCTTTTTTTTATTCAAGCAATCAGTTAAAACAAACTGACAAGATAAAATAAAATGGACTGCGACTCAAAGAGTAAGTTCAGAAGAGTTTAGGTTGGAAAAGACCTTAAAGAACATCAAATGCTGTTAACCTAGCACTGCCAAGTCCACCAGTAAACCCTGTGCCTAAGTGCCACATCTACACCTTTTCTAGATACCTCCTCTCTTGAGGCCACTTCCTCTTTTTTACTGGGGTTTTTTTATGCTGGAAACCTGTAACTTTGTCAAAGACATGATGAGTCAGAGATCTTGATCAATTGGTAATGAGCAACATTGCAGCAAAATAATAAACTGAATTTCCATATCAAAAATTTATATAACTAACTAACTAAATAAATAATCATTGAGTAGCACTAGGGATACTGATTTAGCTGTGTATTTGGGGCTGATCTGACTGTTATTGGATAATGTGTCAATTCATACCACCACAGGTCCAGTAGGAAGCTGGCAGGAAGTTGAGGACTAGCCAGAAACCAGTAAATCATTAAAGTATAAAAAAGATCTAAATTACCATGAAATATTTTGGGAGCATTATCTGTTTAACTAGTGCAAAATGAAATTTATAGGCAACCTTTAAATCCTTCAACAGCTAAGAGATATCAAAACACTGAGAGCAGACTCTCCAATATATACAGCAAAAGTGTGTCATGGACAGTGATTGGGAGCTGATTTCAGGCACCTGAGTAATGAGTAACTAAATAAGAGCAATGTTTTACTTCATATACTGGGAAAAGCTCTGTGTAAGAATCTGCCTGTTAACCTGTTTAAAATCCCCACTCTACTATTATTTTCTCAATGAGTCCCTAGGAAGAATAGTATTGTTGCAGTGACCTGGGACACTAAGGAAGCCTGAAGATAAGCTTCTCACAAACATGTCTGTCTATAAATGTCTGTATTTCTTTTAGAAATAATTGGTTTAGGCTGCTGGGACTTAATTTTAATAGTTCCTCTTTCTACCGGCATATTTTGTATTTAAAGACAGAATAAGTTCAGTCCAGACATTGCTAGGAGGGAAGTCATACCTTTTTAAAAGTAAGTCACAAATACCTTTAATGTCCTGTGCTGCCTGCCTTATATCTCCCATGTAGGGAGTCTCATTTACCCAGTGTCTCCTACACTGGCATCTGGCAACTGGTTTTGCTCTAGGCCACAATTGCTGTACAAATGACGTAATAGCAGCACACAGAAACGCAAAAACACTTAAGCTAGAATAGATCAGCTGTCCCTAAAGCCTAAAAATCTGCTCCAGAATACCTTCGCCGGGCTCTTGCTTATCTGTGAAACAGGTGTCTACATCTGAACTAGGTGCCTTAGCAATTTTTGTAGCCAGTGGGCCAAGCTGAGCCATTTAAGATCCAATTTTTCTGGCTTATCTTAGGCATGTACTTTGAAGTAAAATGGATTGCACCCTCAAAGTGATATTTTTCTCTCTGTTGACTGGAAAAAAGTCTAGATATTTAGCTTGGATGTAGGCATCTGCACTTTGTCATAAACACAGTCAAATAAATTCCACCTCTATGTTTTTTCTTCAGAGAAGGTATAGAATCTCCAAACTTCATGATTCCACTTCAAATTAGCTTATGAGATGATGCTTGAGGGTTAAAATTTAATTTGATGTTAAATTAACTCAGGTCAAGTAATTGAGGTTGTTATTCTTTAAGTCTTCCTAGACTTTTGCTGAAGCAGTTGGTAGCAGCAGGGCTGTCTGTCTCTGCAGACTGTTTCATGACAGTCACTTAAAATACCTTACTTTTTAGTTCTATGCACTAAAATATTTTTATTTTTTTAAAATAATACTTGCATTTATTAATATTAAGAAAACACTTCAATCTTGTATTACTATTTCTATCATGAGAAGAAGTATATAGAAAATAGGAAGGGTGGAAAATTATGTGGAGGAACTTCATAAATAAGAGGGAAATAGGAATTGGGAAGAAGAGCAAAATACGTTTTGGAAGATCTAGAAAGAGGAGGAGCAGAATGGAGACCAAAAGAGATGAGTAAGTGGGAAATAAATAGAGAGAACTGTGTAAGATCCTCAGGCTCACTCATTATTTTGTAGACTTTCATAATATATCTTCTTTTCTTCTCTTTTTCAAACTTCACAGACATCATCTTTTTAACCTTACAGTGTCTAAAGTCCACAGTCTCTATTCTTTCTCCCTTATACCTCATCTTTTTTTTCGCTTTTTTCAACATTTTTTACTTTTGCTATATCTATTCTTGCACACACCTCCACACATCTGAGCACAGCTGTTAACCTGCTTCTGTGTGATAATTCCTGTGGTATGGAAATCACTGATGTCACTGCGACTCAAAGAGTAAGTTCAACAGGTCCATTGCCTTCAGTATTTGAAGAAAGCATTAATGCTGAATCAAAATTTGATTTTTGTCTCAAAATTAGAATTATGGGTAACAATCTTTTAAAGACTTGAAGTTCTCTACTGTAAGGGTGGTTCTTTTTAAAGTCTGTTGTTATTCTTGGTATGAGGGAGGCAAAGTGTGGAAGACAGATGTAAGAAGAGAACCAGTCATAGTTTAATCACAGGATGTCCTGACCTCTTCCCATGTGTTTATTCTCAGCTCAGAACGCTGAGCAGCAGTGAGCTGTCTATCCACACTTGTGGAAATTTAACTATGTCTAGGACACATCTGGCCAGTCCTACAGTTGGGAGAGCCCCTGGCACAATTTTAGCCTATGCCTATGAATGCTGCCTCTCACTGAGGCTTGGAAGTTACGGGGTCCTGGGGCAATTCATAATCAGCATTTTGCAAACAGCGGCATTCTTCTAGTTGTCAAAGGCTTCAATGACAAAAATATGAGCTCTTCCATGACTTCCAGGCTCAGCATCCACCACCATTCCTAAGCATATCAATTTTATGAATAAAATTGTACCTTGAGAGGGTCCTGTAAAACTTTTCTTTTGACAATCATGTGCTGCTCAATGTGTATTTCAAAATGGGTGATGCAAATAGGGGAGGAACCCATTTGCAAGAGATAAGCTTATCATTTCCATAGAAGAATATGAACAGGTCCCAAACAGAATTCACAAAGACTTTATAACTGTAAAGTAAAGAACAATGGTGCAAACACTGCTGTCTCTAACTTCAGAGTGTTCAGACTTTTCCAGTATTAATGAAAAGAGACTCAGTTTCTTGTCACCTGCAACAGAGAAGTTCCAGAAACTTGCAAAGATGATTAGCGTTCTTTGAAATGCTGGCCCAGGATTAAAAGCATAACAGGATTCCCAGCTTCCTACTGGCTTCAGTGAAAATGTGAGGACCATGATGGGAGTTAGGATTCCAATATAAATCTACACTTGACTTGACAGTAATACTATTCCTCAACTGACAAATGGTAACCAAGGAAGAAGTAGTCAAGCTGAAGGGTCACTAGGGAAAAAAGGAGCTTTGAAAGAGTAGTGCTAGTCTCTATGACAAGGGCTATAATAATTGAATGTTGAGGAGACCTGACGGTTGAGATATTAAGTATTGTACACTGCATTAGTAATTACGTAAAAGATAATATTAATGATTCTTACACAAGTGTTTGTTAAACCAGTAATTCAGATTTAATTAATAACCAATGACCTTTTTTATAAGAGGGAATCCCACGCTTAATTTCTGAGATTAATCTTATTTAAAGCAAAAATTCTCTCTCTGAATAGCTGGTAGTATTCAGCTTAAATTAGCATCTACTGAAGTGAGCAGTTGAGCTTCATCTGACATTTATTAGGACAAATGCATAAAGGCTGTGCTGTGGCAATACTATTTAATTGTCAAGGCAATTAGTTGCCACTTTGGATATCAGAATTGTCACTGAGTTAAAAAAAAGGTAAGAAGACATGGCAGAAATAGTTTCCTTTTTAACTGGAAACTTTGTCTGAATTTTATGTTAGTCACAAAAGTGAGAATCTGATGGCATAGATCAGACCTGGACATAACAGGGAAAAGGTTATAATTTTAACAATGGTTGATCTACTTGTGACTTCAAACCAACTCTGAATTTTATAAAAGAATATGTAAATCACTAGATGCTAGGCTAAAATTCCCTGTAATGTTTATGGTTCCCTTACCTCCCTAGAAAAATCAGGATTATTTGTTTTCTTTTCAACAATATGAAGTTATTTTACATAAAAAACCCCCCCTCATGCACTCTTCTGTGAGCCTTACTTCATTTGCTCTGAAATGTCTGTAGATCTTCTCAAGCAAATCATATGTGCACGACTCTTAACTTTTACCATAAGTTTTCTTAGTTTGAAAAGGATTCAAACTCAGGATAGTTATCTTCTTTCAATATACAAGTAAACTGGCCACTGGCCACATGACAGAGTCCTCTTTGACTGTGCCCGTTATTGTTCTTTTTTTTCTCAAATGTTTTCTAGAGAAATTTTAATTCAGTTTTGCGTATCTGCCATGTCATATTAATGGAGTAAAGCCATAAAAATACAGTGTAGAAATGGGAGTTCATTTTGCTCAAGGCTCCGATCAAAAGTGCAGTGTCTGGAAGTCTATACCCTGGCAGTTTGTGCAACGGCTGGCCTTTGGATTAATATAGGAATGCAAAGCTACAAGTCCTTAATCTTCATGAAGAATGACAACCATCTCTAAATTGCTAGAGCCTGTGTGTTCATCCCATCCTTCTCTGCTCCTCACCAAAGTGTGATTTATTGGTTTCAATTCTGTCCAGATCAACTTCTACAGTCCATATTTTTCATGTGTTGGCCATTTCTGTATCTGGACAGATCAGAAAAGGTTATTAGATGATTCTCTGCTTTATAAAGGGGAAATTATGGAGAGGTTAAATCAAATTTAGTGAGAAGAATTTAGTGAGATTTTTATTTTGGCTATGCTGGAGACCTCTGTGCAATGTTATGATCCATCTGTGTAGAGGGAGAATTTTGTTTATCTCAGTTGCCAATTACTAGCCCTGCAACAGTGGCAATGCATCTCATACATTCTTTCAAGACTATTTCCAATCATCTCCCAAAGTTCACGATGTTTTTGCCACAAGGCAGATGATCCTGTCTATTTTCTGAGCAGTACCAAACAAGATTAGGTTACTTAATAGCTATATTATAATTGAATTAGCTTCCATAATTATTTATTTCTAAGCAAAGGTCTAGAAGTTATGGAGGCCAGCACCTCAAAACTTGGGAAAGTAGTATTTTTTTTTTAGAGGTAGGGCATTAAAAGTTTGAGCTACAAATAAAAGATTGAATCCTTAAAATGTATAGATCAATTGATTTTGGGTTAATTTCTTTTGTTGGAGTGAGAGGCAAGCATATTGAAATTAATGGAAGCTTCAGATAGCCTCTACAGGTAGTTGAAATCAAACTGAAATATGATTCAATAGTGTCAAGATGTTGTGATTTGTCTGTGATTACCTGCAAGTCCAGCAAAACAAGAGAGGCTGACACCAATAGGATTGAAGAGATCTCACACTTTTCCCATCATGGTGTTTCTGCTCCTTTTATTATTCTTCTAAACACTTGTTGATCTCTGTTGTGATCTTGACTACACAGTCTTTCCTCATAATGATTGCTGCTATATGCACTCGCAGGAAAATACGATTTTTAGTGAACTTAAATATAAAGCAAACCTCCTTGGCGATCAATTTTACCCAGGAAGGTACTACTCTTCCGTTTCTTTCTTTGTTGTTGTTGTTGTCAGTCATTATTCTAGGGCCAGACTTTTGAACTATGCAACAACTGATGCTCATTTCAAATCTCTGTAGCATCTTCCCATACTGCTTTGAATAGGGGCCTTTTGTCATTCTCTGGTATTTCCTGAAGTGCATTTTCCAGAAATGAAGCACATGGTTATTGTCAACAGAAACCTGTGGTGAACCTTGGTCTTGATTTCTCCACTACTTGGAAGGAAATAAAAAGCTAAACTTGTCACTTCCACCTGTCCTGACTCACAGCTGGTCCTCTATTGGTTTAGTTAACACTTCAAATGTTCTGCTGTGTGAGCTTTGATCAGTAAAACATGATTAAATATCTCATATTTTCCTGCAAGAAAAGAATGTAAACAGCTCTTTATAACTGACGTCAGCATTTTTTGATTTGACAAATTTTTTTTCAGAAGTAAATATACACTTTAAAACAGATTCATCTTTAGTTTGGGCCATTATATCCTACAATGTAGAGGTAGTTACCCAAAATGCAGGGACAATGAAGTCAATCATTGCCCATCAAATGCAAATACAAAATAAACAACAAACAATTCAGCATGAGTAAAGAAACACAAGAATTATCATCCATAAATTCAGTTGCCTGCTGTTCACTTCTGTAGTTTGTCCACCTAACACCTTTCACCTAGTACTTTATCCTTTCTCAGGAGACAGCTATTTGAATACAATAATTTGAATCTGTGACATGGCTTAAAAGTCACAAAGCTGAGAACCATAGAAATTGGTAATGGAGAAAAGTGTAATAAACAGAAACAGTTTTGGTGCTCTATAAAGAAGAATACCTGTTGTGAATGACAGCAACTTTCTAGCCTGCATAAACATAAGAAAGAAAAGGTACTGTTATTCTACAGCCACAATAGTTTTCAAAGCAATGCTACCTGCAGAGGATGTCAAGAGAGCAGAAAAACCACAATAACCCCCACATCTCTAGCATTCCACATTCCACTTGTTTCACCCAAGGCTGCATATTTATTTTGAGATTAATTTGGTACATGTAGTGTACTTTTGCCAAGTTTTTTTTTTTTTTTGCTATTTAAATCTTCAATTCCAAAGCTATGTATTAATCCTATTACTGCTAATTGAGAGAAGTCTGCAGTCTTTTTGAGTTAGGTGAAGTTCAAGTTGTAATTGGTATCAAAGAAAGGCACAGTGCAAGACCTGAATATTAATATTTAACTCTTGCCATTTTATTATTTCCACTTGAAAATCACAGCAGTGGTTAAAAAGACCTTTTTATGAGTTCATGAGGGTAGTGAATTGGAGACTATGGGATGAGATTTTTCATTCATGCAGCAAGATTGACAAAAATTGCTTTGTAAGAAATGTAAATGAAATATTATACTGGGGCCCAGTAGTACTGGTTATAGCCACAGGTTTCTCAGTATTCCCATTATGGAATTTTCCTTGTAGGTTAAGTACCTGCACTGTAAAATTTTGCTCAAGTCTAATACAGCATACAAGATTCTAACCCAGGAGCTACTTTGTTCCAAATCTTCCATTTAGCCTTTTGTAGATAACTGTAGTTTTAGATGATATTTTGAATTTGAGTACTTTTTAAATGACTGGCTTTTAAAGCAGAACATCTCAAAGAGATGCACACAATGGTGGATTAATTGCTTATGGTGGAAAATAAGGACAAAGACCACCCAGAACAAGGACAATGCATTTGATACCACATCCCTAATCAAGGACATTTATTTGTACAATTGTTCAAAGACACAAATGGTGAATTTTTTGAAAGGTCTAAGAAATTAAAAGAAAAATGGCCATGGACTCAGTGGCTTTGGAAATAATTTCAGCACCTGACTAAACAGCATTTAAAACACCAGTTAATGAAGAATTTCTCCAAATTTTATTTTGTCTGTTTTTCTGAGTTTTATGCATTAGGAATTATGGCCTGTGTCTTTAATCATACCCATACAGCATGTTCACTATTTTACCCTTGGGGCTGCTTTAGTCAATCATTTGAGATCAAACTGGATGGAAACCAGAATGCAGGAATCATTTCAGAACTCTATCTTGTACATTCATGGGGAAAAAAAGGTGCTTGAGAGTAAGAAAAATGTTTAGAGGTAATGTTGGAAATCAGAGTAAAAAAGCAAAGAGATCAAGACATGGAAAGAAAGCAAAGAAGAGATGAAAAATCAGGGAGAACAACACTGAAAAAAACAGAGCAAAGTGGACACAGTTTGAAATACTGCATTTCCACCACTCACTTTACATTAGAGATGACAAATTGTGATAAAAATTGATTACTTTTTCTACTGAAAGTGTCTTCCATCATATGAATGTTGAAGATAGTCTAAACTGCTAAATTGACCAAAATGTATAACTAGCAATGGTAGAAAATCTGGATTCCAAAATGAGATATTTGATTCTAAACACTTGCTCTGTGTACTGTGATTTCAGACAAGTGCACAGATAATCAAATCTTTATTTATTTACAAAATTTTCCAT
>VZDJ01004378.1:6911015-6949519 GCA_008694505.1 Cyanoderma ruficeps
TTTTTTTTTTTTTCTGGCAAAAGATTATGAGACTAATAGTAGGTTGGAACTACATGATAAATATAAGCTCATAACTTTCATTAGTTACACATCATAGATATATTTCTTAAGAACACTTTTTGTTCATATCTGGACCATTAATAATTGAACTGTGTCCTGCCTTTTTAATATTAAAAGAGGCAGACTATAGTTACAGAATAAAGGGTGTGAATAATTAAAAAATAGATTGCATTGAGATAAGCTATGGTATCTAACACAGAGAGAATGAAAAAATGTTGCTACTACAACCTCCAACTAGCTTAGTGAGAATTTTGCCTTGAGAAATTCAATGGAGCTGAATACAAATAAGCAATGTCATCTACTTTGTACTACTGAAAATGTGGATTTTGTGGCTTAAGTGATAATATTGACAGTTAAAATATATTTCATACATAGCACTTGAAGGATCATCTAGTTCATTCAAACTCCAAGATTGCTTCCCTGTCTAGATTTTTTCTTCAGTTAGTAAAAATGCCAACAAGATTTGAATACAAGCATTCAGTTCATACCTTTTGGGGATTGGCAGTTATTGACTCCAGCATCCTTTTATATGTATTTATGTGAAGCAATTTTCTGGCCTGCACTGACATTTTGACAATATCATATAAATTGTAATGTTTCACCTTCACAGTAAGACTGTGAGGAAGGTGCCACAGGTTGCAGGTAAAAAATTTAAGATACAGAGACACAAATTCATTTCCTCATAGTATAAGGTTTAGCTTCCATAAATGCCTACATGGATCCAGCTTTTTAGTCATGTAAATAGTAGGCATCTAATTAAAGTTACTTGCCCAAATCTCCTTCTGTGATGAACCATAAGAGAGGAGTGTGTCCAGAGGAATGAGGAGAAAAAAAAAATATCCTAGTTCTATATGAATTCTCCCAGGGGTATCTGAAAGTGATTCACTTTCTGGAGACACTTTCTCTTGCTTTCTCTTTGTCCAAAAGACAGACTTTTTCATAATGTAGACTAGAAAACTACCTCTCAGAGATGAATGTGACTTGTGATGAATGCTCAAAATTATCCAGGGACTCAAGTTCAGGTAAGAAATTGCACCAGAGTCTTTAATGTCTTTGTGTAACAGGTAACCACTGAGCTATTCTTGCAACCCAGATGATCTTCCTCTAGAGACAGACCACTTCTCTTATAGCCAAGTGAAACATGAAGTCTTTTCTCCCCTTCAAGTCAGTAATGTGCACTTCATTCTTTCACAGCAGGATTACAACAGATTCTGCTCTCCAAATGAGTGTCAGATGCCAAAGCATCTTTTAGGGTATTGATATAGACAACTTTATGACCTGCCTGAAATTGTGCTCATCTTACACTGACCACTGGTGGAAGTAGGAGAAGATGAATTAGTAATGTGATGTCTTCTGATATCTAGCACAAAATATTTCATATTAGATGTTGTGTGTTAACTATCTGGAGTATCCACAATGTAAAATTTTTCTACAGCAGTTCTGCGGTAAAACAAATATCACTTCCCTGCAGGCTGGCTAAGGATTGCCATCTGCAAGCCAAAAGACTGCGACCTATTTCAAAGCCCACTGATGACTTTTTGACTTTATTAAGCTTTACTTTCAGTCTACAAAAGCAGAATTTTTAGGGTTACCTGAAGAATCATTCTGTGTTCAGATACAAATATAGCTGTGAAAACATTTTGAAAACATTCCAGCCAGTGATACTTTCAAGAGACTTGGTCTGACCAGACACTCCACTGATTTGTACTTAAAAGGTTATTAAAAAAAAAAAATGCTATGGAAGGTATTATTTTGGAACATAGGCAAGGGGAATCCAGCTCTTTAGAACTCTGTGTCTTTTTGAATAAAATTGAACACATGTAAAGTGAAAAACCCCCAAACAAATCCATGAACCCTTTCTATCCTCTTATTTGAAATCTTTATATCAAGTCAAGCCTCATTGTGTACAGGGCAATTTTAAGCACAGTTTCTACCAAAAGAACTGCTGATGACATTTGAGAAGCGATTCCCTCTCTGCTGTGCTCCAGTTAATGGGCCACTCTTGTGACAGCAGCGGTATTGCTTCTAAAAGCTGCAGATAGGAATATCTTTTTCTGCATTATGCCCATTGATTCAAAAAAACCCACCATACTAAAAACCTTATCCGTGGAACACAGGCTTGAAGGAAATGAGGCTTAACTGGACTTTATTCTCTAAAATAAAAGAGAATCTACTAGAAGGAATAGGCTCTTTTCTACCCTTTTCCCCCCTGATAATTTGGTATATTTAATATAAAAATAAACCCGTGACTCCCTGTAAGCATAGCTATACCTGCTTAAAAGACATTCCATATGTTTGTGTGGAAGTTTATATAAAGGTCAAAAGCTGTGAGGAGTGGTCCATTGTCACTCCACTGAATATGACCCCATTAATATGCATAAAAGCACTGAACTTGTGTTCCCAAATGCCTGCTCCCTAAGAGTCTAATCTCTGTTATTCATAATGGATCAACAGTTTTGTTGCAGAAATAAGCACCTGGTAATCAAAGAGACAAGCAGCCTATGACTACTGCTGAGGTAGTTGCAATACACTGTTTATTACATTTGCACTGTTACTTGAAAAAAGAAATCTAGTGACTATAATTGACCCACTGGTTACAGTTTTAGAAAACAGACATTAAAAACTTAGCTCTTAGATAAGATGTGCCTAGATCAGATGCTTAGATAAGGCACATTAGGCTGATATTCCCAAAAATGCCTTTATGACTAGGAAATTCCATCTCCATGTTTTCAGTTGTGAATGCCAAATTATATAGCAAACAGCTGAGTATATTATTTCTGCTTTTCATCAGGAATACCTAAACTCTCAAAAGTGTCAACAATATTCATCTACTTAATCTGAAGTGTGCTGCCAATTTTTTTTTCTACAGTTACTTCTTTCACATTTGGAAGATGAAGGTGGGTTTTCTTTATAGTTTCATGTTGTTCCTCCAAATATAAACGTATTCTTTTATGCAGCTTCCTTGCTGTCAGTGTTGGCAGTATGCAGTGACTCAGTTTGCTGGATTACTTTGTGGCTCTTAAGTTCATAATGTGTGTTAGTTATTTCAGGAAGTATTTCTGAAATACTCACTGAAAAGGGAATATGCCCAGGTGAAATATTAAATGATGCTCTTCAAGACTTCAACAAATACAATGCACATTTGTAATTCAATTTCTTTCAGTATGCCAGTCACTGCAATTTCAATTATTAGATATTAGTCAGAAACTAGATCATACAAGACACTGATGGTATAATTTGAGAAAATCCTAAGACTTCAGAAACTTAAAAGAAAGATTAGATCTTCTATACACCTGCTTGAAATCCACTTCAGGGTAGACTGATTTAGGTCTGATTTTCAAAAGGTTTTATTTTTTTCCCCCTCCAGTATTTTTAATATCAGTTTTGCTGGATCATATTTTTCTCCTTTACATTACCTTTCCTAAATCCTTTTCTGTCTGCAATGTGTGCTATTTACTACATATTAAGCCCAATGAAGTTATACTCCCTATCATATTTGGTTTTTACCTTTCAGTCAATATTAAAGTTGGAGAGTTGTTTCACAAGAGTTCTTTACATTTTGAGAAAATACAATATTTTTAAAAAATAATGTTTGTTGAAAGAGCAAGAGCATTATTCCGTCTGTATTGTCTCATCTTCACATCACTGTAGATGCGAGGTCTTGTAGTTTTTCTGGGATTCAAAGGATATTATTGTGACTTTGTAACTTCTTTGAAATCAGTTGAGAGTTTTGGATTTTGGGTAAAACCTCCTAAAATTCCTGCAAACTCAGATTCAATAACTATATTTGATTTTTTTTTTTTAATAAAGAGGTATACTGAAAAAAATCCAGATTTTCTTGTTATCTCCTACAGGGTGAGTGCTTCCTTAGGTTGCTCTGTATTTAACAAATAAAACCATTTTGAATATGCCTCAGAGTGAAGCAGTGTTTCAGGAAGTTCAGTTTCCAAGTGACATCCAGCATTTTCCCAAGACAGCAATATTTGATCATTTTTGGCATAGCTTCCTAAAGAAATGTGGCATGTTTTGATGGCAGCTGCCATCTGTTTGCTCCTCATAAACCTTCCTTTCAATGTTTTTGATCCTGCAGTCCAGTTTCAATAGAACTGCCTTGAGGTGTCGTGGAAATCCACAGCCGGATAGGGAAAAAAGCATGAACTGTACAATGGGAAAAGATATCTCTTAATGAGCCTGCAGAGTAATGAGCAAGGGCAGCAGATGAGTGGGGATGCTCAGGTTGATGTGGGCTCAGGAGCCTGTGTGCTGAAAGCTCCCTTCCCTGGCAGGAAATGTGAACAGCTCTTGCAAGGTGCAGTGCAGTGACCATGAAAAACAATCCAAAACTGGGTAACTTGGAGTCTTGGGAGAGAAAGCTTTAAGGGAAATATTACACAAATCTACAGGAAACAGCAGTTTATTGGTTTCATTATTCATGGAAGAGCTTGTTCATATGGAACATTCAAATTATTCTGTCTATGTAAAATTCTCATGATAAGACACACTACTGCAATATTTTATTTATCATACTTCTTCAGCTTACCCTTATTTTGAGGCTGATCCTCTGTGTCTATTTTTGCAGCACAGGTTTTTATGCTAGTGTAACAAATCTATGCTTTTGACTGGTGTGTTGAATTTTGAACCAGGTTTTGTATTTTTTTTTTTTTGCTAAGCTTACAATGTTCCACATCTGAAAATAGATACCCTTTTCATGTGAACACTTGAGGTTGCTTATCTACTTCAGTGAAGTCCTGGTCAGTGCAGAAAAGTTCATGGAAAATGCATAATGTAGATGATGATGGTGAGGGTTATCATCATTCCTCTACTTATTATTCAGGCAAAGCTCCTAATCAATGCCAATAATTTAAAATGAGAACAATAGGCTTTTTCTACTGTTTAAAAAAGATATCCTGCTTATTAGAAAAGAGAGAGGGTCTAAAATAAGATGCAATTCCCAGGGAAGAAGCTCAGTTTCTGAATTGTATTACTGAAAGTAGAAAGATGAATTAATGTGATTAATTTCAGAATCAATCTTGTTGTATTTAACACACAGCTGGCCTTGGACAGCAGCATTTTAAATGTAATTAGAAGTAGTTTGATAAAACCCCTTATATATTTTATTTACCACATTACTGAGAAGAGATCTAACTTGTTCCTACTTTCGAAAAACCGGGATTTTTTTAGCTTGATGATATTCAGTTCTTACAGGGTTCAGATGCTCAGGTTTAAGTCTGCCAGGGCAACATATTTTGCATACAGTTAAGAATCTATTTAGGAATAGCTACACTTTCTCTAAGTAGTTTTACTGCTGTTTGTGCTTTTTCAAGCTCAAATCAATTGTTCTTGTAGGCAATCAACTCCTATTTCCATTCCCTGCTGTATTCCATATCTATTGCAAGTTCAGCTTATGTTGTGGTTCTTGGTGACCTGTTATTAGTGTTCTAATGTAGAAGTTGAATATTAATCGGTAAGCTGTAATAATATTACTTCCTGTTACTCCTGATTACTCAGGGAGAAAATAATTCACATTTCATACAGGTTTGGACCTCCAAGCTTAGCTACCACGCATGATACGGGACTTCTGTCAGACCTTTGCACTGGGCTGCTCCTGTGGAAGTTGTAAGGAACTGATATTGATCTCAGCAACAGAGCATTTTCAGAAGCCTCTGCTGTGACTGAACCAGGTTGTAGTCAAAAGTTATTGGATGATTCTGATTTGTTCCACCAGATCAGTGCCCCAGTGTGCAAAGCATTATAAAGACATAGTGAACCACTTCCTTAAGGGCCTTACAGCTTTAAAAGACTTTATTGACAGAAAGCACATCTTAAAGTTTAAAAGTTTCAATGTCAAATCCAGCAGTATAAAATAAAAAGTGGAAAGGATAGCAGTAATCATTCAATGCAGATACTGAAGTTGTATGTTTGTTTAAATACTGTTGCTGATATTTTACTTTTCTGCTTTAAAAAATAGTTGGAGCAATATCTGAAACAAAAAGTTCTCTGAAATAAAGAGCCATTCTTGACTCTGGAAATCAATTCTATGAGTGGGATTCTGGAAAGTCCTGAAATATTCCTGTAATAATAAAATCTATCTGAAAAATTAGAACTCTGTACAAAGTAAATTTAATTGTCTTCTTCAGTGTAGAAAAGGAATACTTAGAAATTTAGAAAACTGACATATAGAAATTATGTTGTACACTGAAACTGCAAATTCTCCACTGTCTTGCCCAGAATGGCTTATTTCATCTCTGTTTTAAATGCTGTGATGGGTTCCAGCTGAGTGAGGTGTCAACGTTGTGTGATCAGATGTCCCTGCAAATATTGCCTCAATTTAACAGCATTGTAAGTGATTGTGCCAGACACATTTTTCAAGTGAGAGAGGAGAAACTACTGGGCAACATGCTGGAATGTGTCTAGTCTTTTGTGAGCAGCATTCTAAGGTAAGATCCCAGAGGACCAGAGGTCTTCCTACCCTCCTCTGCCTGGTGAAGATGCTCCTCAGCGCAGCTCCTGGTAACATGATATATGGTGGCTCCCCCATTTATGTGATATGCTCAGCATTGTCAAGAGATTCAGGATTTGGAGGCTGGATTTTACAAAAACAATTTTGGAGGTTTTTGAATTTAGCATAAATTTCTCTTCTAAGGAAACTATTTGGGAATGTTTTAGTCTGTTGAATTTTTGGCTGTAGTATCACAAACACAATCATCTGCACCATTGATGTAAAGTACTCTTCTGCTTTAGAGTTAGATAGCATTCTCCTATTTGTGTAAATTATCTTAGTTTTCAGATGTCAAAAATTACAGTTCTTTGAAGAGAAATGAATTTTTTACCTGCTTTATCTGAACTACATATTAATGAGAAAAAGCCTTACGTTCAGGCTATGCTTAATGAGGAAAAAGTCAAGTTATGGGCTGGGAAAGTTCCATATTTTCTGCATGAACACAACTATGAGAAATGAATGACTTCACAGACCTCTCTGTGAGTATAATCAAAAAGAAAGAGCTAATCAAAACCAAGTTTAAATAGACCACTTAATAAGTCTGAATCCATGGATGATGAATTTTGTGTTAGTCCAGTCAACAGGTGAATCTATGGAGCGTGGTCAGAGATTGTATTTTGTTTAGACTAACAGAAATATTTTGCACGTTGTTCACCTGAAGATGGAGCTTGAGTGGTTCTGAATATATATGCAAAGTATAACTTGTCAGAGAGAACTGTGATTAATAACTTTCTCTTTGGACTTTGTACAGGGAAAGAAACACCATCTTAAGCTTATTTAGATTCTTGTGGCAGAGAAATGAAATCTATAAACAAACTTTCTTTCTTTAATCTTCCTCAACTAACCTATGCTCCTGGGTGTTTTACAGATTCTAATGTAAGACTCCCGTAATTATTGAACTGTTCTTTTGACCTGGTTGCTTGAAGGATATTGGATTTCTCTTACTGCAAAGGGAGATTAGCAGTCAGATCACCTGAAGTGCTAAAACAGTGCTAGTTTTTTAAAAATAGATTTATTACAAATCCTTGTTTTTCCTCCCTACCTTGGACTTCAGCACTCACATTTAACTCATTTTATTATCTGTTCAGGGTAATTTGAAGATGACATTCCTGGGATAAATTTTTAGTATGCTCTTTTAGGTCTCCAATATGATTTTATTAGCTAACTTGTGTCTCTGAAAAAGAATAATTACATATTTGGATAATTACTTATGTGCTGCTAATAATAATTTAAAATAACTAAAGGGTCTTCTCTGTGGCTGTTGTTTCCTGGTTAATTCAATGATTGCTTTCTTAAAGGGCTTCTTGCCCCTGGACACTTCATCTCACAGCACTTTCTGAGGACCTAGTTTTACCTCTTTTCTTTACCTTCCAACTTTTCAGGTAAAGCCATTGATTACACAGTTCTCAGACACTGGAAGTGTCCATGAGGACCTAAAATTGCCTGCAGTGGAACTACCCCAAAAATAGTGTATGTCTAATTGTCAATAGGCTTGATCCTAACTCTGTCCCTTCTGATTTATGCACCCAAACTGTAGTCCCAATTTACTAACTTCCTAGGGTTGTAGGAGCAGGAATATGGGTTTCTGTGGCAGGAGAATAGCAAACATATAATGAGTGGCCAAACCAAGGAAACTGACATAATCTTTCCCATTTTGGGTTAAAACGAAGAGTCCTAAGTTGCATTTTTCTGGAATTTGAAGCCCATCAACAGTTCTGAGTTTGTGAACAGGAAACTGAACTTTGACCTCACGGAACAGAAGCTTCTATTTTCCTTTTTTGTATCCTCATAATTAAAATCCATTCCGTCTTTGTAACAAAATTTTGTACATGGAAATATTCCTAGCACTAAGAGGAACAAAGAAATAAGGTATTTTCCTTTTGTTAACTAGAAGAATATTCTCCTAGAAATTGTCTCTTAATATGTAAAATGATATCTACCTCTCAATTTAACAAAGATCACTTCTGACAAAAGTGAAGGGTGGGTAAGGGCAGGAAAAAAAGAAAATTAAAATTAAATATTGCAAAATTATTTTAATTTCTACAAATGCAAAAAAGAGTACTAGATCCCATGCTTGTAAATAAAGCAACAGGCATATGGGGAGGAAAACAGAGTCGCTAGGGCCAGTGACCTCCACAAAGAATGAACAAGACACTTGTAAACATTATCTGTCCAGTTCACAAACCTTCTTCAGCCTCTGTTTACAAGCCTGAGAAAAACATTTTAGGCAAAGCTTTAAAAGAACCTGGAGGACTGTACAAAAATGCCAAGAATTGGATTAATTGGCATAATGCAAGGTGGCTGGGCACAGCTGGGGAAAGTGTCAGTGTAGGGAGAATCCCCACCAAGTAAGACTGTCTGTGCAATTAGCTATCTGAACTCTAACCCTTCCAGAATAATTAATGAATAACAGAGGGGATCAAGACAAAGACACAAAGTGATTTGGTGGGTGCTAGCAAGTAATACATCAAAGAATGCTGGTAATTGGCCCTGTGGCTTTCATTCTTTGCCCTATTTCTTTCAATTCATTGACTCAAAATAATGGGTTCAGGTTCATTATCAACAGGTTTTAGCTGCAAGAGCACAACACTTCAACAAAGCTATGATTGTAGCAGTGCTGGTGGCTAAGCAAAAGTTGTAGAGTGTAGCACACTCCCTTGAAAGGGAAAGTAGCAGCATAGTCACAGGCTTTGTCTTACATGAAACTGTTGGTATTCACGAATTTGCTTGAGTTTTCTAAGACTTGGTGCTCACTGAGGTTACAATGCTGGAATACAGTTGGTATGGGCAGGTATGTATAACTCTGCTTCAAATGCTATCGTAGGAGCAGCACCTATATTCTGTTCCTTCAGCTGTAAGAAATGAAATAGAATTCCTGACATCATGTGTCACATGTACATGACATTATTTGCATACTGATGGAGACACTTTAGAGACGGTTTTCTCTCCCTGTTTTGGTGGCACTGCAGTAAAGGGAAAATTTATTATTTTGAATCCATAAAAATATCTTTCTGATCTGCAAAATTGTACTTGACGGTTTGAGGTTGCTTTTTTTTTTTTTTTTTTTTATCAGAAATGGAACTCCACCTTTCTGTTTGTTTCTAGAGTAAATGCTGTTGTAAAATGTTGCTATAACTGTTGAGGAGGTACTTAATTGGAATGGCTTTTGATAAAGAATGAAGAAGAAGAATATTAGATATTAGGATATTAGAGCAGTCGTCTTCAAAGAGTGAATGATGTGTGTATTTTCTCTGCTGTCATTTTGCCTTGGTCATTTCTCCCTAGTAAATATTGTTATTTTCTAATCGTTGTAGTAAATACAATTGCATTTATGGTCAGAATCTGTATGGGCACTATAGCTTAAATCTGCCTTTTGGTTTAGTATTTGAGAAATGTGAGAAATGGTTTAAATTTATAAGCTCACTTAAAGCACAAATGGGTGTAAAATTCTTTTTCTTCTGGGTTAATGATGTTATTTTGAATTTAGGCTCATAGCAAACACACAAAGTGGTGTAAATGTTTTAAACAGCAAACTGTGCTCCTTATTCTCATACAGAGCAATATAAAAACTTCCCATTTTCCCATTTCCTTTGACTGTCTGTGAGGAGGTAGCTGCTGGTGCAACTATTTTCTGTCTAAGTCTTACAGATTAGATTCTGATCTCCATTATATCACTGTTGATCTGAAAGAGCTCGAATGAACTTTATGCAGAATTTAATTTCAGGAGGACTATGTTTTATGATTGTGAAATCACACAATAGAATACTGAGTAATAATAAAGTTAGGTAAAAGGTTTCTGATACAACTTGTGGTATTTAATTTTCATTTCAGTCATATTTCACAGAATAGCAATTATGCGTTAATTATTCAAATACATATATGAATTACCAGTGTATAAATGCAGCTGTAAATGCAACTGTGTGATGCATGGCCAATGGTCTCAACCCTTTAAGTGCAGTCAGTGTTTGAAGTAATAATGTCACCAGTCTGTGTGTAGTTGCTCTTTATTGTTTTCTATTACGAAGGTTCCTCCTTTAGAACACGTTCCTTATCAATAGCTTTGCCTGTGCTATAGGCAAAAGTACTGCAGTTTTGGAAAGGCTTTATTAGTGTGTATTCTAAATCCAAAAGATATCTTGTGATAAATTCTAAGCAACACTTCTTAGAACTTTAAAAAAAATTTAAATGTTTGTTTTAAAACACTGCTTAGCACTTGGAACAGTGCTGCAAGCCTAGTGTGGCAAAGCTGTTAGAATGTTTGCTCTATGCTCTTTGTGATTCCAAGTGGTTTTGGCAGAGGTTTCTTGTGAAAATCTCAGCATGACTTGGATGATATATGAAACACTTTGAGAGAACTGTTGTGTTCAAAATGTAGTTCTTTCTGAGGCTTTTCATAGCACTGAGGAAGTCTTTTCCATCTGTTCACACTAGGACATGAATGCCATGAATATAGATATATCTTCACAATAATAAATTTAAGGATGGCAAAGAGAGAGTAAACTGTGATTTTTTTTAGTCTTGCTACTGTTATATGTTGTTAAAATAAATATTTAAAAAGTACTTGTATTGTGAAGAGCCATGCTCCAAGTGCCTTCTGTCACACATACATTTCAAGATCCTGAGTTGACAAAATACTGTTTGATCTTGTCTCAGAGGTTCTTACACTTTTTCAGAAAGTTGCTTCTCTTTTTGTATAATTTTGCCTTCAAGTGAATAACAAGACTTTGGGGGAGAAGGAAAATCGTTATTAAAAATACACACAGACTTGATCAAAATAACTTTGATGGCTAGAATGATGAGTACAATCATTCTCTTCCTTTGAGAGATTTTTTTTTGTCTGAGATTTGAGGGCACCAATATTGATTTAGAAAACTCTGTCACTCAATTTTAAATGAAATGTAAAACTTTCACATTTTCTCACCTATCAGCCTCCATTGAAAAGGAGATGCTTTTGCAGGGAAAAGTCCTATTCTTACTTTGCATATCACAGTGTGTTTATGATGTGGGGCTTAACTAAACAGCTCCCCTTTGCATGACTAGGAAAGAAAGACTGTCTTTATTTAGGGTTGGAGTTTTGACTGTTGCAGCTGGATACGAGTCTGGGTCCTAGGCTGGACTGTGGGACCTTGACCCCCTCAAGAGCATCCTTTCCATCAGGTACCCTTTCCTAAACGTACCCTTTAATTTTCTTCTCTCTGATGGAAGTGACAACAGTAGAAGCCTATTCCCTACTCTCCCTCTCCTGCAAGTAGCTGCATCCCAGAGAAACAGCAGAAAGCTGCATGTGCAGCAGCCTGGATCTTTTTGGACCACAGAAAATTTTCCTGAAACACTCAGGGGGCTTATTCTTTCTACTTCTGACTATCAAAATTACTCTTATGCACTAAAAATGGATTTGGTTTGGTAGAAGAACTAACTATAAGTGGGATGTGCAGGGGAAGAGGAGCTGAGGGAGAGTTGTGTCTCTCAAACTTGCTCAGTTCCTGTCTTTTAGTGAGAACAGGAACAACTTCAGACTTTTAAGGACGTTTAGCAGATGAGAATTAAAATATAACTCATTGCATTGCTTTCTAAATGAGAGTGCACAAAGCCTGCAGAAGAGAAGGGAGTCTTGGTTGCTGAAGGTCAGTTTGTGTTTCAAAGGCTGACCTCCTTTGAAAAGGGTGTCTCTGCCTACTGTTCCCATAGGAAGGGACCCAGGGGCTGGTTTCATGCTGGCCTGCAGTCAGGGAAGTGCTGAGCTTTCGTTCAAATCACTGTTCCCTGAAAGAAAAGGCATTTGAGCACAACCTTAGGTGTCTTTGACTAAGATCCGGACACTTTCCGAAGCAGGGTCTTCATTTGGCTGATATTATGTGCCTGAAAATCTCAAAGGCTGTAAATTTTGCAAAATACGGATGTCTTTGCTGTAATTTTTCAGTCTTGGTATGATTTCCTTTGGCCTGATATCCACTGCACAGTGCCTTACAGGAACTATTAGCAAAATATGGGCTGAATTGGTCTAGGGGAGAAAATCATAGTTTTTTTCTCAAATTTTTAGGTACAGTAAAGGGAAAGGCATAGGATGGCAGTGACTAGACTCAGGGAGTAAAATCTGTTTCTAAGCTTTATTCCTAAACTTTCGTAAACCAAATTTATTACCAAGTCTTCCAAAGATAACAATATTTATCATGAAAAAGCCCTCTGAGATTATTAGGAAAAAGGTTTATATAGCAGGAAAATATTATGATAATGTCATTTAAATTTAATTATTTCTCTAACAGTGATTAAAGAAAATGTTTATAGCTTTGGAAGGGAGCTGACCTCTGTAATCAATAATGTTTGTACCTCCTTGCAAAGTGTGTTGCTTATACAAAAGAATAAGAAATCATGTCTGGATCTCAGAGAAAAGGATGGAGGATGTTATGGAAGGGCAAAAGGATGCTGGAAGAAGTTTCCTGACCAGCCACTTCTTATGAAAATTATTGAGGTGGAAGACAGAAAGAGGGAACAATTGAGGAGAATGTGTTAGGTATCATATCTGCTAACATGTTTTGCCCAACCAAGAAGAATGTGACTAGCCCATCTGTCCCCTCTGCCCTAGGACCAGGCCTTCAATTTTTTGTGCCCTTTGCCTCCTGGTCTCTTCCATGATGGTTTTTATATAACTTGCCGGAATTTTTTTCTGGCTAGAGGTTCAACTGAGTTTTCTCGTGAAAAAAAATAAACTTCTGTGACTGTTGTCTTGTTTGTAGACCTTTGAATCCATCTAAGATTTTCAAGTGTCCTGTGGGGAGCTAGGCTGTCCCTGTCAAGAGTAGACTCAGGGGAAAGCAAGTGCATGTCCTATTATCTCTTTTTAAGTTTTACAATGCTGTGAGGATAGCAATGATATCTTCAGCACTTAAGAAAGCAGCTCTGTTTTAGTATCCGAGGGTTTTATCTTTCTGAAGTTTTTGTCCCTGAACGACTTTTGATATATTGGATCTCTTCCTTGCTTGGTGATATCTGAAGCACTATTAACTGCTCCCAGTGTTGCTAAAAACTGTGAGCTGCTATTTGAACCTCAGCTTCCTTGCACTGGTGTTTGTGCAATACAATAAAAACTTGTTTGTTTGAACTTTTGGAATTTTTGTAGCTTTCAAGTAAGTAAAGAACAATTAAATTAGGAAAATGCCATGCTAATTGTATCTCATTTGTCATTACTGATGTCCTCCAATACTTGCCTCTCATGAGGGGTTAGGTGAATCCTTTAGTATTACACAGAGAATAATAGTGTGAGGAAACAATGCATGTTCCCCGAACAGGACTTGTGGATGTAACTCCCACATTTGAAAGTATTTGAATGTGAAGATTCAAATATGCCCACAGCACTTACAGCAGTGTTAAAGCTAGGCTTTAAAGAGGCAAAAGTGCTTCCCTCAAGGGAATATATCTAGTATATGACTACTACTGTAAGAAAAGAAGAAGAAGAAAAAAAAGCTTAGAGGTCTTAGTGTGATTTCTAGTTATTCCTAATTTGGAGGAATTAATTGCATTATATGAGCCTATCCTGATCACAGAATTTTTTAATCTCAATCTGAGGTAAACAAGTCTTCAACACCACATAGACCTGACTTTCCATATTAAACACAGAAATCCTTTATCCATATTCAAGTTCTTTTCTTGAGTCTCCATGCTGTGATGAAAGTGTCATCTCATCTTGTATTAATTTTGTCTAGATATGTATATATTATGAATATTATTATTATGCTACAGCTTCTGGGGCAGGTTTTCTCATATACGTTTGAGAATTTTAAACTCTTAAAGTAATACCTAAAAATTCCACCTCGCTTCAAAAACCATGTTTGTTTGCGAGGAGAAGGTGGTGTTACGCAAACTTTGCCCTGTCTGTAACAGCCTTTGAAAGTCAAACACAGAAGCAAATTTCTAGTAGTTCCTTAAGAAGCAGACTTTGTCCCCACCCTTCATGGGAAGGGAAGCAGGAGCAGTGAAACCCCTGTGCTTGCTTCTCTGAGCATTACTGACCTCCAGAAGTATGGCCATGTCTGCCACCCCTGCTATGGCTGAGGAGCTGGGGTGAGTACAGGGAGAGGCAACTACCTGCTTCTAGAGATTATTCTGCTTCTTGGTGTTGAGGAAAACCAGCTGGCAGGAACTAACCTGGGTTCAGGGACTGCAGGAGAAGATGCAGGACCTTGCAGTGGTGGTGGCAGCTCTGGGGAGAGCCAAGAATCCCTGCAAAGCCTGTCGGGCAGCACCCGCCTGTCGAGCGAGTGTGTGTGAGAGCAGCAACTGCGCAACAGGGCTCAACTGTGTAGTCATTAACAATCAATTTTAATGCTTGTGTCTTAACTGCCTCTGAAGCTGCAGGGTATTTTTGTGGCAGGAACTGGTTGGTTAAAAAGATATTTCAATGCCTTCTGTATTTAAACCACATTACAATCAACCTTCGATAGCCATAGTGTTGTAGCATAGCTAACGAGGGTTAAGTTAGACCTTAAACTGAATAAACTGCTTTCTGAAGAGACAGGAAGATTTCATTTCACTGTTCTATAAAATGAAACTTGTTGTACTACAGAAAACAGTACACGATTTTAAGTGCTTGTTTGCACAGAGCTTCTGTGGAGTTCAGTGGAAGTTTTGCCAATACATTCAGAGCAAGACTCTATTTAAATAGTATTTGCATGACAACACACTTTTTCATTGTGCGGTTTATTGCTTTCACTGATCCATTTTATATTTAATTATTAAATAATTTTTAGAACTATAGTGACTTTAACGATTGTATGTACAGATGTTTAGTCCATGTTTATGGATGTAGAGACAGCTATACCAATTCACAACTAAAGTCTCCCCCATAAAAACTTGATTATAAAATAGGCAATTTGTCCCCAAGGGAAAGGAAAATGAACTAAAAAACCCACCTAATAATGCCCCTCTGTCCCCCTAACTGCTAATTCCAAGTTAGTATCTAAAGAATTTAATGATACTTGGTCTTTTTGCCTCCATAGCCATGGACGAATCTCTCAGATTTGGATGTCCAAAATGCAAATGGATTTTCAAAGCCTGAGAGTGATTTGAGAGCATGGTCTACAATAAGATCAGTGGCAATTGGCATTCTTTAGTCACTTTTGTTGTTCTCACAAGAATATCCTGAATGTATACTTTCACATCAAATTCAGTATGCTCCCTGAAATGCTGAGCAGAGCAACTGAATTTTGGAGAGCTATACATAAAGGTATTCTGGCACCACTGTGGCAACTGACAAGACTGAGTACTGATTTAGATGCCTAATTTTAAGTCAAGATTAACTTAAAAATTCCACAGCTATTTATCTCAAATAATATAATAAAGCTGCTTCTAGTTAGCTCATCTTACATGTGTCATTCTAAAAGATTGACATGTAGGCTTAGCCAGTTGTTGTGGAGAAGCAAGATCTAACACAGAGCAATTCACCTGCCTATTATTTTAGACACAATCAGGACACAACTCCCTAATTTATTTTAAAACTCAAAACTTCTATTCTGGAACTGACATGAATTTGTATGAAAGAAACAGAAAAAAATTGAAATTAAATAATTGGTAAAAACATTATATTTGATGCCGTTATTTTCTCTTCATGCTGACCTGCTACGTGTTTCCCAGGGTCAGGAATGCCCAGCACCTCTGCTGAGCAGGAGATAACAAATGTGACCAGGAATTGTGAGAAATAACACTTGCTTACCAGAGACACACTTCCATATTCTCTCCAGGGTAGCTGGCCTTGTTGGGTGAATGGAGGTGTGAGAGTGTACATAATTGTAAATGTAATGTATTTAAGAAAGCAAAGGTGCAAATCAGAAGTTTCTAAACCAGGATGGTAAAAGGTAAAGTTTCCCTTGGGCTGTGTTGTGTCCTGGTGTGTCTTGTTTTAATCTGCTCCTCTAAGCTATCTAACTTTGATAGAGCTGTACTGCCCGTACACAAGATAGTGAGCTTTCCCAAGCAGCTGTTTTCCCTGCACCGAAAGCTACAGGACCACTGTGAGGATCCTTTGGCAAAAAGGCATAGCAGGGTTGTGCTGTAAAGCTACTTTGAAGCAGCAAGTGAGGAGCAAGTAAGCAGGGGAACAGGATTTGTTTCACAGTCATTCTTTTCCTTGGGAGGTTTCTTGGAACTGAACCAGTCTGTTGCCCATCTAGATGATGGGTAAGCAGGGCTGGTCAATATTGTGGTTACAGATGCCTGTCACTGCCTCTGTTTCAACGGGACAGATTCTGCTGAGCTGTGAAAGCACAGGGCTGCAGGCTGCTGTCAGCACAAGGCTGGGAACTGAACAAACTCTTTTCTGCAAGAGATAATTATACCATGGTTCAGTAAAGGAGCACTTGCAAAGCCCAGCAGAGCAAAGCACAAAATAACCTTGCTGATCAAGCAGCCATACCCGTTGGGATCTATTAACTTTTCATCTTGGCAGAGACTATATAGGTGTGTTCAAAACCTGTTGGCTTGATGTTTATTTCAGGAAAAATTAAGTTAGGATAGGGGAAGATGCTTCTCAAGTCTCAGGCTAGATATCTTGTAGGAAGTACTTATTGTTTTCCTCAGTTTCACATGATGTTTCAAAGCCTCCCTTCTTCAGAGGGTGTTTAATCCAGCTGTTTGCCTTTCCATAAGTGGGATCCCCCTCTTCAAATGCCTGCAATGGTTGGATGTGCTACGAAGTCTTTAGGGGATGAAGTGATATATTGGAGTGCAAAATAATTTTCCACCTTTTTGGGTGTTTAATGAATTGTGACTTTGAAATGAAGAGTAATTTTGTTCAATTAAAGTAAGTCCAACCGAACTCAAATAAAACTTTACTTAGAGAGTTATTAAGTCTCTAAATGGCTACACAAGCTGTGTTAGAGGCACTTGATCTGCCACAAAAGATCCAGTCTCTCAGTCATTGCATAGGAATACAGCCTCAGTGTCCTAAGATAAAGTTCTTCACCATATATCTTGGATCTATTTTAATTGGGTGTGTGTTATTGATTTTGTCATACTCCTCTGAACTTCCTTATTAAGTCACAGTCTTAAGCAATAGCTGAAAGTTTGGAATGGGGAAGGGGACAAGAAAGTGTGAGATGAGACTTGTCAGACTTTTCAGCCTATTCTGGAAAAGGAAGTGCAGGACATTCTGCAAGATAATCAGGCCTAAAAAAACCCAAAAAACAAAAACACCAAAAAACCAACAAACCCAAAAAGGCAAAATGTTCAGTGTGTTTTACAACCAATTTTAGAGACTGTTTAAGGGAAGCAGTGAGCAAAATATAATTCCACTGAGAATGAGTTGAGATTTTACTACATATGCTCTCAGTTGTACAGATTTGAAAATGGCCAAATAAACAGAAAAATTTGGGTTTTTTCTGATTATTATATGAACTGATCATGACAGTGCTGTAAATGGATATTCAGAATCTCTACCACATTGTTTATGGATTGAACATGTGGAAATGCCTTTGATATCACTTTGCACTCTTCCTTTTCATAACTTCCCTTTCTCTTCACAAATTCCATAAATGTAATCAATATGTCTGAGAACCATGAAATATTCCTTTATAATTTCTGCTGGTTTTTGTAGAAATGCAATTGCTTTAGCAGCATCATAAACAGTATGCAAATGTAAATACAAACCGTCAGTGGACTATATTGACAGTATTCAACATGACGTGTTCAGCAGTGTGGGGGAAAAAAGGAGGGAATGCAGAAATAACATGAGAATAATTTGAAAACCTGGCAGTCATCACCAGACAGAAACATGAATGAGATGGCAGACTTAAAAGATGAGAACTAGGAATGATGTGGTAAATTAAATAAAAACAAAGATGTTGATCAAATTTTAAAATCATCTGTAGTCCAGATGTTTACTTACACAAAATTTAACCTGTGAATCAAGTACATGTTGCCTCCATGTTCTAAAGTGAATCTTCTAATAAAAGAAATCAATCTTCTTTTTCATCTCAGCGCTCCTAAATCTTCAGTCTCTGGGCTTGACGTCTATTTTAAAAAAATGACTAAAAATAGGAAAGTGAAGTCTAATGACTTTGAGCAATAATGGCATGACTCAGACCAGTTTTTCTTAGAGTCCACTGTTAAGTCAGACTAAGGATAGACTCTGTTCAGTTTTAGTTTCTAATACTAAGCTATCTTTCTGGCAGAACTTCAGTAAAGACAGCTCAAAATATAAGTTATTATGCCACAGAAACTTTAATTAAATGTATTCAGATACTTAGCTACTATATCTCAGTATTTAATGAAATGAGTTATAGTAAGTCATGATCTCAGACAATGTGACCAGTATACAAAATAAGGATGGTCATTTACCTTACTCCAGAACCATGTAATTGACAACATCTGTAGCTCAACAACATTAATATATTTAGTGATGACAAAACAAAACCTTTCCATTGCAGTGTGTGAATTTTTCAAGTTCTGTTTCCAGAAATGCTGCAGGACTTTTGGGGTAACACAATTCCTGCTGCTGCTATCTGGCTGTTTAAGACCCTCTCAGGCAGTAATGTCTTGAGGTGGGTGAAGCTGGTGCACAGTGAGAGTTCCCTGTTCTCTTCAGGGAACTGCAGGCAACTGAAACTGACTCTGCCACATGCCTGTTTATTGTCTCTGGGGTGCTTTGCTTTCTGCTCCCCCTCAGAATGGATGATCTGGTTGCTGCTAAGAGCAACTGTTGAACAGCTGGAAAAAAAGGTTACTCTTTCTGAAAATAAGCCCTGAGAAAAGACAGAACCTAAAAACTGTCTTTCTCCTCCCGGGAGTAAATAATTCTGAGAGCGCCTGTGCTCCCACAGGTGAAGGGAGTGTATGCGTTACCTTACTGCCTACAGATGTTTGATCGGGTCTGCAGCTTCTCCTGCTTTACATCTTTGAAAAAAGATGTGGAACCAATTATAAACACCAACAAGAATTTAGCTTATTTTTATAGTTGCTAACATGATAGCATGTTAAAATACTCCTATTTTTTAACCAAACTGAATAAATCAAAATTATCTTTTTCTTTGATGCGCATGAATCCTATTCATTTGGCAAAATGCTCAAAGGGTTAAATTAAAGATGAAATAGAACACAGAAACACGCAAGAGAACCTCCCCCTCCTTCAAATCATATTTAAATGATAAAAAGCCTTTCTCCAGGGTTAAAGTCAAACTGTAGATTTCCTGTTATATTTAATAATGTAACTTCTTCATACATAATGATAAAACTTTATTCTTGTGAATTCAATTTTTGGAATTACCATAATTACTTAGGTCAGAATATAATTGAAACAATTCATTTTCTGTTTGTTTAAATATTGTTTAAGCTGACTATTTGTTATGCACAAACATGTTTCTATCAGGTTTTTTCAAAGGACTTTATTTTTAAAGATCTTTCAAGTTAATTCCATTGGTTCATTATTTTTCTCCACATTGCTATTTCTGAATTCATACTATTTCAATTAGTTTTTGTTTTAAGCTCTGTTTAAGCTTTATTTTAAGCTAGTTTTTATTTTAGAAAATTGTGGCAGAAACTGTCAAAAAAACCTGTGTGTTAGTGTGGACGGTCATGATTTCATATTCATAAAATGTCAACAAATTTATTAAATGAGATTCAATAATATAGCTTCAAATATATACATATTTAGCAGCTACTGAAAGTCCGGGTGCACCTTTGTTGTTTTGCTCACTTTTGTCAAACACTACAAGGAAAAGCATCAAGGAAATTAGGAATATCATATAAATATTGATATTCAAGTTTTTTAAGCTTCACTTAATATGCCTATAGATGTGCAGAATTTGTGCAAGTGAGGAATATTCACAGCTGAATGCTATGCAACATTAAAGTAAAATGCGTTCAGAGAACTCTTATTTAGAACTTCGTATTTTACCCCTACTAAATTTCAGTTAGAATAAAAAAATTAAATTAAATATTTGAATGCTCTAAATATGTGTCTGTGCTCAGGGACAGAGCTCTCACTTGGAAGGAAGGATGGTGAGGGAAAGGAGTAGCAACTGTCTTCAAGTGAAGCACTGCCTGATCAGCTGTAAGACAACTACATCCATTTATGTATGCAAATTCAGAATTCCTTAATCTAAAAATGAAAATCACTCTTTGCAGGGAAAGTGGGACTGCCAGAGACAGTTTTCTTTTCAAAAACAGCAGCTTATCCACTCTTTTTTCTAGAAGAGAGGAAGCCACACTTAAGTAGGAATCCTTGTGTTCTTTGTATGTTTACCATACCTCTTAGGTAAATTTTGAAACTGCAAACTTGGGGATATACCTGTTCTAGAAGTATAATACTTCACATAAAAAATTTTGAATCTAAACTAGCTCATAAATGGACAATATTAGTTTTATTTTAGTCTCAACCCTTTTGAGTATTGTTTAAACATTCCTTCGTTGAAAGATGCAGCTCTACAAACGTGCTGTAGTTTTGGAAAATTGTCTACCTATGTTAACCATTATCCACGTAAGCTGACTGTGCAGAGCTGCATAAGGTTGTGTGGATTGTAGAGGTCAGCCCTGGTAATTGCAGAACTGGTGTTCCATGTGGAGCCTGGGGTGGGATGCAGGTGTTGTGGCGTCTGTCTGACTCTTCCTACATCTGTCTCACTTTCATGAGCAAAACACTTTGCCCACAATTATTTTTTTCTGTTAGAAAAGTTGAGAAGTTGGTGCCAGGTTACATAATGGCTGGCTATTATAATGCCTTCTTTTTTTTTTATTAACAAAAGAGTTCTGAATATTCATAAAAAGTTGACATTATTTCGTTGGCTGTTGCCAGTCTATGAGTAAGCCTACTGAAAAGAAGATCATGTTCTCTGGTGGATAACTCCATGAATGTTTCTAAAGCACGACTTCCCATGAGCACGGAGAATCATATAGCAAGGCAATTAGTAGGCATGGAATGTGTATTCTCAGACCGTTTCTGTTCTCTTTTTAGTTCAGAGTTGTATTTATTATTACATCTTTCATAAATGTGTAAGGCCCCAATCAAGCACTCCAAAGGACAGAAATGGATGTTTATTAAATTTCTCATCCCTTTTGAGTTCCTCAGTTTTAACAAAAAGTTTTTTATACATTGAATTTCTACCAGCATTACAGAAACAAGTTTAAGAATTTATTCAAAAATCAGAATTCCACTATAGGAACCCCAAATATTCCAGTGTATTAAAAAAAAGCAGAAAATCTGACACATTGTATTAGCACCACATGATGGTTATAATTATTGGCTGATTATACCTCCAGGGATGGAGCCTGAAATTCTCTTCGAAGTTTGCAAAATGTATAGTGTGAAGGGTTTCTGACATGTCACAGGATATTAGGACTAACATGGCTACCGAGGGATACAGCTGTATGGATACAGGAGGTGGCAGGTACTGGGGTGCCAAGATGCCTGGAAGGAGCTGTAAGTGGTGTGATGGGTTGGAGCCACATTTCATTCCTTTCACGTGCTCCACTACTGCTTTGTGCTGCTATAAGGCAATACATAAATAATAACAAGCTCTAATGGACAGATTTTGCCTGCTGATATTTTGAAGTAGTATAAATGGGTAGACAACTTATGATGAGTTATGTGATGTGCAAAAAAAATCATCTTGTGTTGGGCTCACGGAAGTATGAGAAAGGAAGGTCCATAAATCTCTGCTGTTGTGAGCATTCATCAATCTGGATATCTGATGCATATAAGAAAATAACCTGATTTTCCTATGAACTTCAGTTATGTTTTCAAGAATAATAACCAATTCCTGAATTTTAGCCTCTTACCCCAGAAAAACCTTCTGATATCTGGCTATACAGGCACTATTGCCAGCCTCAAATACACCCTAACTGTGTCACATTCTATAATATAAAAGAGAAGCCATTATTAAAAGTGAATAAAAATTACACAGTGAAGATGAATCATCAGATTTTTTTTTTAAATTCTATACTTTGCAGTAAACTCCATCAGTTGAAGTTTGTGATTTCCAAGTCCCTATGGTAATTTTAATCCACTGTTTTTCACCTCAATGTGGACTAGCCTGCAAACTTTAAGCCTAAAGATCCATAGAATACATTTTAAGAGATGGAAATCAATAGAAATCAACTGCTTAGCATCCCTACAGCACCCTACCCAGAGCAACATACTCATGGCACATCAGTACGGGGTCAAGCAGACATACAGAGGGAGTTTAGTGAGGCTGAACATTTGTTAACTGTTCCTGGTTCTTCTTGACCAGGGCTCAAGGATCTTACAAAAAAATAATTGATGATCAGCAGGAATACTTTGCCAGAACTAGACCTAGAACATTTTTTTAATATGGATGTAAACTAACTGGACAAGTATCTTATTAAAGAAATTATTTGTTCTTATGTCTCCCTGTATATTGCCTTGCTGCTATGAAGGGCAGGCTTACTCCTAAATTCTTGACACTGTGACTAATATTAGGCTTTTAAAATATGTACATGCATACACAGATACATACATATATATGTATGCTTGTATACACACACACACACACACACATAGAACTAGGCTTAAATCTTTACTGTATCTGAACTAGCTGTGTAGAAACTCTTAGCTATTTTAGTTGTAAAACTTGTGAATGTTTATTATCCATCAATACACTAAGTAATTTTGCATAGTAATGGCAGCATAAGTGAGATATTAGGAGCACTTGATGGATTTGCTGGCACCAAAAGCTGTGGTTTTGAGTGCTGGTCTTATCTGGGACTTGAAGCTGACTGCTACTGCAAGGATTGGGAGTGGAGCCATGCCTTCCTGGGGTAGATTCATAACCTATATTTTTTTCCTATAGTAGGCTGCAAAACACATGAATTTGAACACAACATGCAGCTGTGCTCTGCACAGAGGTTAGGGGTCAAGGTGAGGCTGTAATTTAGTTGTGGAATTTATCATGTGGTGGTGCTGCTGGTATAAACAAAGCTTTTAAATTCAAGTTTTAGGGTAAAATAGGAAAAACATTTCCCTAATAAATCAAGACAACTCAGGGACTCTTGAAACATTTTTGGGAAAAAATTGACAGAAAGTTATTTTGTGGACATGCTCCACTATTTCATAACAGACTTGTTCTGAGCTACTAGAACTATCTACACTTCTTCATTAGGCCAAGTCCCAGTAGTTTGTTACACAGTTCTCACATAGGTACAAAAGTGAAAGGGAATAAAAAGCCCAAAATACATTTTGTGTGTATGTTGAAGATGTTGGTTTTGAAAAATATAAAAAGTGTAACTTGTCATCAGATGTAAGTGGGCTTGACTGCCTGTGGCTCCCCTGCTGCTGCACTAAATGACACAATCTAATAACCCATGTATAAATATTTTTTTCTCTCTCATAGTTTTGAAGGCAAAACCACTGATAAACTCTTTCTTTTAAAACAAAGAATGCATGTAAAAATGTGTCCTCTATATTCGTCAGACATAGTGTTGGATTTGATAGACCCATCTTTTTTTTTGCTATATATATTGTTGCTTTAATGCATTCCCTCACTACTTTGATAAAAGCCTTAAGATGTTGCCACTAGTCCTTTGATGTTTCCTTCTGATGTTGCAGTACCTCTTTTTTTCTTCTCTTCCAAAAAATCTGTTTTGCATAAATATGAGCAGACAAGACATTTCTAGTTAAGGAGAAAAACATCAAGTTCTATCAATAAAAAGACAAAACAAGAAGCTATATCTAAAGTCTTACATACTCTTTTGAAGCCCTTATAGATGAAAATATTGTAAATATTTCAGAGAAGATATGATAATGTTTCATTAGTTAAAAAAGAAAAAATAATCTTGGCTGCCATGAATTTTCTCATGACATAACAATTATTTTTCTAATAAACTCGAAGTGTAAATCTTACAATGGCAGGAAAGTATTTGCTTTTCTATTCTTGTGTATAAACTACCAAATTCTTAACAGGGATTTATAGGTTATTATATAAGAGAAAAGACTGAATTTTTATATTTAAAGTAATCTCAAAGTTTTACATTGTATTCTGAAAAATAAATTTGCTTAATGTATTTGTTTTATTTTTACTGCAAATAAGTGAGGTATTATTATTGGTGGTGGTGGTAGTAGTAGTAATAGTAATAAAAGAAGAAGAAATGTTTCAACTCAAGATCTCAGTGACCAGGTGGTGACATTGTCCCAAGGGGACTGGAATAATTGTTGCCCTCAGAATTTTTCAAGATGAAAAAGATATACTAATAGTGATAAATAGATACTGTTATTCAAATTTTTCAAGGAAAATAGATTCAAAGTCTAGCTCAAGGCCGTATAGACAAAATGTAGCAGGGGCAAGGAATACACATCATTCTTGAGTGCCAATCCACCGTAATTTAAATTACTGGCAAGTATTGTGGAAAGACTGATTTTCCTGTGAATGGCATGACTGTTTTGCTGCATTCAAGAAGAACCTAGTGTAGTAGAGCCTCATCATGGTCTGGTGATTAGAAAATGTTAACTTAAGCCAAGGAATGCCAGTTAGTTGTCTTACTTCTTCCAAGACATACATATCGTTCTGCTATTCAAAGTTTCACGATCAATACTCAGCAATGTAAATAGGGATAGAATATTGCTTCTTTTTCACACAACTGAAGCATGGTGCACTTCTTAAAGACTTTTTTTCATAGCTCACTAATGCAGGATGCTCTGGACAATTACTGATTAAAGCTCCAGTCTTATAAGCAATTGTCCATATGACTATTTTCCCTGAAATCAGTGAAAGCCTTTCACAGGATACAATGGAAAATTCTAGGTAGTTGCAGGATCAGGGCCTAGAAAGATACTAGCAAGGATAAGGACATCTTGTACCTATAAGCAATGACAAAACCAAAACAAACACTTTCACCATCCAACCTCCAATGAGAAGGATGGAAATAGAAATAAAGCAAGCTACTACTTAACAGGAAAATTTGGGCATTGGAAATAACTAGGTAAAAAACCCCTCCTGTTTTTTTGTGGAATCAAAAATTATGCAATTTTAAAAATTTTTAGAGGAACAGAAAAATAGAAGGGATAATTGAGGATTAATATTTATTAAATACATTTATTTCTTACCCTTCTACAAATCACTTTCTGCTTTTGTATTCACGTTCTGTGTTCTCTGTGTTGTTAAAGCTACTGAGATCAGACATAGGAGGGATCAGACATGGCCCGAGGACTTCAACATCTGTGGATCACTAGTAGAGAACCCCTAAACCCCTCCTTTCTCATCTACAATACTCTATATACTCTATTTTAATACTGATTGATTTTACTGTTCAGCTATAAAATAGAATCTGTAATTTGTGTCATTGATCAGGCTGTAAACAATCTCTATTTGTGAAGGATTATTTGTAGACTTCTATATCCTGCAGCTGTGCAGGATACTTCTGGCCTCAGTTCTCTTTCTACCAGCATTTTTCTTATGTTTACCCTCCACACATTATCTTTAGAGACAGTGTCCATATCTGAGGCCTACATTAAAAGGACTTAGAATTTTACTGTACAGCAGCCACAGGCACCCAGGCACCGTGAATCATCATTTTTCTTGCTTCTGTGCAGACTTTTTTCTCTGTCTCATGAAGGGAATCACAGGATGCCTTATATCAGACCTCCCCAATGGTGGAGTTTAAAAGTCGGTTTAGGAAATTAATATCCATGTTCACCTCTCTTCTAACATATACTTCTCTTTACTGTAGTCTAAATCCTAGGACTATTGGACACCCCATACACTGAAATTGAAATCTGTAAACAAGAATCATGATTAAAATATTAACTGGAATTTCCTGTGACTCTTAATGTGTCCTCAGAAAATAAATAAATTAATTAAAAAAAAAAATAAAAAAATCCCAGGTCCCCAGGTCCCTTACTGTTCAGTATTTGAAAGGTCTCCAGGTCCCTTACTGTTCAGTATTTGAAGTATGGTTAGTAAAGAAATGAGTTGCTGCCCAGGACTTTTCTTCCATGAGACACTATTCCCCTCCAATCCACAGTAGTTTTTACACAGTTTGACATAAAATCTGTTTCAAATACATTTCTCTGTTCATCCTCTTAACACTGAAACCATGCTGCTGGTACTGTTCTTGTTTGTGAGATAGATAGGCTGAAATTTGCTTTAATGAAACAATAAAATCTTTAAATTATTTGCCTGCCCATTCCTGTCTGTCCAAAATTTACCACCTTGAAGAAAACCTTAGCAACAAAACAACCACATATTTTTTCAGATCCATAAGATGATCAAAACCCCTGCTGGGAGTATGACTGTTTCTTGTTTTGCTGGTAGTCTTTTGTATGATTCCCAGCTCATGCTGGCAAAGAACTTTCTGGCTGATATACTCCTGTTGTGTCTTGAGCTTCATGTCTAACATCAGGACCCTTTGCTCTGCACAAATACACAGAAGTTTTCTTCAGTTTTCCTTTTATTCTGTTAAGGCTGTTTAGTTTTCATTATGATGACAGGCTAATCTTTCTTTTCCTTTACAGTTGCTGTGGTTTAACCCCTGCAGGCAACTAAAT
Organism: Cyanoderma ruficeps; assembly: GCA_008694505.1. Lineage (NCBI taxonomy): Eukaryota > Metazoa > Chordata > Aves > Passeriformes > Timaliidae > Cyanoderma > Cyanoderma ruficeps. The sequence goes on from VZDJ01004378.1 coordinate 6,938,057, forward strand.
ACCACACAGCTGCTTGTTCACTTCCCCTTCCCCTGCCACCCAGTGATGGAAGGGGAGGAAAATCAGAAAGGAAAGAAAAGAAAATACAACTCATGAGTTGACATAAAGGAAGTTTAATAATTGAAGCAAATAAAAGATAATAACCACAAAAAGAACAACAAGAACAATACTAATACTAATGCTAATAATTGTAATAGAAAGGAGAGGGAGAGAGGGAGAGAGAGAGAGAGGGAGAGAGGGAGACAAAACCCAAGGCAAGCAATGCACAGTACAGTTGCTCACCACCTGCAGAATGATGCTGTCTCTGAGCCACAACTAGCTCTCCCTTGCAGGTAAATTTCTCCAGTTTATATACTGGGAATGGTGTTTTGCGGTGTGGAATATTCTTTTGGCCATTTCATGTCAGCTGTCCTGGCTTTGCTCCCTTCCATATTCTTATGCAGCTCCTCACTTGCAGAGAACAAGACACTGAAAAGTTCCTGACTTAGAGTAGCTACTACTTAGCAACAACTAAAACATCTGTGTATTATCAACATTATCCTCATATTTAATCCAAAACACAGCACTGTACCAGCTACTGAGAAGAAAATTATCTCAGCTGTAGCCAGGAAATTAGTTTTATTCCACTTATTATCTTTTCAAGGGCTTTATTTTTGTCCTCAAGTATTATGGTTAGGAATAGAGGGAGATCCAAAATACCTTCTAAGTAGAAAGTGATCTTAATGTTTTTTCTATTGCTTTGTATTATTAGCTTTTATTAAGGCTAATTTTTTTCTGCTTGCATTATCAGCTTCATTTAAATGGTCTAATTTTTCCATTTTTAATTGGTCATAGTGTTTTCCTCTTTCGTATTTGTACTAAACCCAGTTCTCGTTTTGTGGCTACTCAGCCTGAGTCAGCATATCCTCCTCTTCCAGCTACTCTGAACATTGCCTCAAAGCCTTCCAGTAAACAGCAGGATAAAGCCACCTGCAAATCTCAGGTGACTTGAATGTTCTTCATTGATACTACTATGCTTTTTTTCTCTTTCAAGGTTTACAGTGACCTTACAGGTGAAAAGGGGTTTGCGGACATAACTGAAAAGGACCTTTTCATTTACCTTGTTAAATGTAAATTTCCACTGAACAGCACAATAAATGTTTTTGAAGAGAGAAAATCCACAATAATTTAAAATATATTTTTGGAAGTGAATATGAAACTTTAGTAGTCTACATAAAAATCTTGCTTCAAGAATTTAAAATGTATTTTTTCTTCCTGGGCTGGAAACTCATGGATTAATGTGACAATCTAAATTCTTCTGCTAGAAATCCAGCTGTGAGGAGGGACAGCATCAATTTTACATTTCAGGTAGTGGGATTTTGTAATCTTTAGAGAAGGATAGTCCTGCCTAATAAAGGGATCATCCTGACTAACTGTGGGCTGTGCACTCATGTATGTGTGGTCAAAGAAGGATTTAAAAGGAAACAAGATTTCAGAGACCAGTACAGCTATAGTCTAAAGCCATGTTTACCTATGCTGTACTTTGTGTTAGTTTTCTGTAAGAAAGCTTTTCTCACTCTGACAAGCACTTATCCATCTGTTAATTCAGTGGGATGTTCCTGAGGGCCACTAATTTAAGGATAAAATCTGGACTTGAGTGAGAAAAATGAATATTTCCAAAATTTAACTTAGGTATAAGCTCTGCATCCAGCTAATGAAAATGTGATGAGCCTGAGTAAATCTCAGTGAATTGTGTTGTTAAACTACTTTGAGACAGTGCTGAATAAACTGTGATTGTGAACTGGTTGAGAATAACCCTAGGGTTAGATGTTGAAGATAATTATCTCATTCCAGATTACAATAACAAAAGACAACAATAGGAAGAGTTCTGTTTCACAAAACATTTAGGCTTTGTGGGCTTTTGAATGGCAACAGGGATGACAGAATGACAAAAAAGATTGAAGGAAACTGCTAAACGGCCATACTGTTATTCTATTTATTTCTTCTAGCACATATTCTTCAGTTAATAACGCATTTAAGACACAGATAGGAAGTCTCTTTCCTTAAAAGGTCCCTATAATTTCTTCTTCTTTAACTGAAATTCCAGCCAGAGTTAAGGAAATGCCCTTAATGAACCATTTCTCCTTTCTTCCCCTCAAACCCACTGGATATACATAGACATACATTATTCATGGCCAGATTTGTACTAGTCTCTTCTGTGTTTGAGTACCCAGGCTCTGGGGTGATGCTGTTGTGTAGAGGTGATAAAACTGATAGAAGTCCAGGCACTGCAGGTTTGTGACGATGCTGGCCAATCAATATTTCTGTATTTTTAGCATTCTGATGAAAATCAGGCTGATTGATTCATACTTTATTTTGCACGTGTGATGGAATCACAGTTTTATCTGCCATCTTCTTAAACCAGACTACAGAGACTAACATTTGCCTTCTCTCTGTAACACGGCCTACCGATTATGGTGCAAAATGCTAATTAACTCACTTGATAATTAAATAAATGTGTTAATACTAATAAACTCACTTACTAAATCTAAGCATTAACATTCACAGCACACCATTTTGTTGCAAGGCAAACACTGTGACATTTTCCAGCTGAAAGTTCTGTGGCCAAATACTAGAGGACTCTTTAAAATAGCTATCATTATTAAATATTCTTTCTTTCAACTAAAAATATTTCACACAGATACATACATATCACAATAATTTTTCTAGGCAACTAACAACTTCTTTTTAAGTTGTACATTCCTTTCCACATTAGGATCGTTTAATTTGAAAGGCCTGTTCTGTACAATACAGCTTATAAATAATGCTCTTAATAATGGCTTACCAGTAGTAAGCTTTAATTCCATATTCACACAGAACTCTCATTTAAACTAAGTGGGAGTTTCTCTTGATTAATCCCAGCAAAATCAATCATCTTTTTTTAATTAATGTTTTTATTTAGTGGCTATTAGTTGGAAACTGTTAAGTAGTTTGAGCTTAGCCTAATATCACTCCTCCAACTTCTATTCTATAGTGTCTACTGAGTGCAAAAAGGTGAACCTAAATTGAGATGGAAATGCTATAGAGTACAACTCTAACACTGAAGCATGTGCGCTTGTTCCTGCTAGGCTGAATTTTGATTCTATCTATGGTGTTCTGTATGTACAACAGTTCTGTAGTTCTAAGTTGGTTTTTTTAAGGCTGATTCAGAATGTAATGGTTGAATTTTGATCCGTTGCATGTTAGAAATGGTATTAACATTTTACCTTTTTTTTTTTTTTAACTTGAGTTAGTGCTGAATGGAACATATCGTGAACTAAGATTAGTTTAAATACACATCAAAAGGCAAGACTGCTTTCTCAGTTCGGTACTGAAAGTACCAATTATGCTCTTTTTGTGAGCTTTCCTGTCAGCTGCAGAGTACAGCAAAACTTAAGTGTTTGGAGCTTTGCATGCTGTAAGTGCTCCCTGAATAAATTTTTTACTTGCTTTGTCTTCAACAGATGCTCATCAGCGTTAGTCTGAAATGCATGTTTTCTGACTCAGACATACAAAATTATAGTTCAGAAAATATTCTTCAAAATGAGTTACAAATTTTTAAGTGAACGTTTATATTCATGATTATTTCTGGTAATATTAGGGGTTTTTTTTCACTTACAGCTAAGCTCTTTATTCAACTCTTGTTTTTAAGAATAGTGACAAACACAAATTTTTTGAAGTTATTTAAGTATTTCAAGGGCCACTTGTTTAATGCATTGTAAATCCAGTGCTACTACTCTCAGTCCATAAGTGGAAATGTATTGCCAAAAGAGTACACAGATTTCTGGCTGATGTTCAGGTAATGAAGGCAATATTTGCTAACCCCATAAACAGCATGTCAGCAGCATCCTTGGGGCATGAAGATGCTCAGATTCATTGCCACTTACAGCCAGAAAACATCTTTGGACACAAAATAGGCCAAGTAGATTTTTAAAAACTGTTCTTACCAGCTGATATGAAATATTATTTTTTTTTACTTTTTTTCTCATATAGCTACCCTTGAAGTGTCATTCCTGGTTTTGATGGAAACATCACCTACTGCTGTCAGCTAACCCAATCTGCTCACTTTGTATGAAAGCACACTCTGTGGCCAGATCCTAAGCTGGCTCAAAATGATGTTGCTGCCTTGACTTCACAAAAATCGTGTTGTGAAGCTGAACCTGAGATGCCTACTTTGAAAGCTTCTTCCCTTGCCCTTTTTATCATTCTGAGACTGAGGAAATAGAAATAGAAAGCACATTTCTCAGACTAAAGCTAGTTTTGTCTGTGCCTTTACAGGAGCTATAACCCTTCACAGGCTGAAAATATCTTGTCCAACAGATTAGCCTCCCTGATGCGACTGCCTCACCAAATCACCTTATGGCACTGGCTTTATTTCCTCTGTTCTTGCAGTGCATGGGCTGGGGGGTGCATATTTCTTTACAGTTTGTTTTCAAAATGAGGGAGGACTGAAACACACAAAAAAGGGGTAGTAACAAGCAGTGCTGTCATCTGGTGGTGAAATTGTTACCACTTTTAACAAACTGACCGTGCTATCCAGCCAATAGGCTTTTTTGGGGGGGGGGTGGGGGGGAATGGTGGGGGGAATGTTGATGTAGTTTCCTTGGCATACAAGTTCATGAATTTTTCATAGTAGAAACAGGCAAACCCAGTGATCCAAAATCACTGAACTTTTTAATCTTTATTTTTGTGGAAGAATAGCACACTGGAGGTACGTTTACTGTGTTCAGGCTTTGAAATTTTCTTCAGCTCGAACTGCCAGGCCAATGGAGTCCAAAGGAATGAGGAAGTATGAACAAAAACATATCCCTCCCTCAGATACATATTCAAATGTGAAAATACTGTTTTCTACTCTTACAGTTTTACCATCGTACTTTTCTGCTGCTTTATAGTTGATGTCCATATCTTTACATACCAGGAAAATACACCTTTTAAATCTAGCTTCAAGGACTGTTTTGCTGGATGTAACTGAACAAGAGGGATATTACTGGTATCACTTAATCTCAAATGATACAGTGTCTGGTCACCTGGGGAGCCAGAGAAAATATACAGCAAACAATGACAAAATTGTGACTTCATGATCCCTCTTCATACTTTTTAAGGCTGACTCCTTTCTGAGTTCTCTTAACCTTTAAAGTCAGATGAAATTGAAAAAAAATTATAGTTGTCACATGAAAAAAATTAGAAAGCAGACAACAAACCAACATATTTTGAAATAATTGTTACATATAAATGTAGTACACATACCAACTGAACTTTTCCAATGTCAGACCTATAATACAAACTTTACAGATGGATAACAAAACAGACTATATGGGTGTTCTTAATACAGTAATCTTTTGTCTTCTCTGAGTGCTTTCATTGGAAGTTAAATTGTTAAAAATGCTGAAATTAAAATATAAGCTTTTATGTCTGCAAGAATTTTCCTTATGGTATGTTAGCCTCCATTATGAGTCCTATATTTTGGAGTAGATTTCTTTTAGACATATGACACTTACCAGAAAATCTGGAACTGCTGAATAAAATACATCATTCTGGTTACAGATTTCCCATCCTGCTATAACTGTAATTTCTATGGGTCTGTGCTAGTCCTTGGAGCTGACAAATACAGAACTTTTAATGTTGCTATTTTGTTTCTCCTGCAAGGACTGAACAACACACACTGATGGAAATTCATTGACACTAACATTTTTAATTCAAAAGGAGATGATTGTGCTTTCTATATGCAAAACTGATTTTCCTTGGATCTGTTTGTGGCACATTCTTCTCCATTTAATAGCAACTTAGTAGCTGACCTAATTTGAATAGCTTCTGGAGGCAGAGACAAGTAGTAAAATAAACTAGGTATCAAGACCTAGCTCTTTAAATGTAGCTAGGCACACAAAAAGTTTCTTTACATTCTTGAAATGCAATAGTCATATTCACTGTCCTGTAATAACACTAACAATAAAGAGGAACTGGAACAGTAAAGATTTATTATATTCACAGATTTCATGAATCAGTGAGAGCATGGACAGGGTCACTGTGCAGAATCAAAGTAAGGATATTAGCTGGGGTTTCTTAATTTGATTGTGAACCATTGTTATGCTTGTGTGGCCTATTACCTGTAGTGGTTGGTTTTATTCACAGTTTAGATTTTCAGCTTAAATTCCAAGTTAAATCAAAGGGATGATTTTATAAAAATACTTCCTGTAGTTTGCTTTGCTTAACTTTATAAGATGTTTTTATAGTGCAATGTTAAAAACTTGATCCTTTTCTACCGGTGAGGACCACAAAGTCATCGAGACTCATTGTTATTTTAAAAGATGACAAGCTGGCCTTAAGACCTTAGGGATCCTTTCTTCAGAAGTCAAGCTGGTGATGGATAAGGAGCCATCAGAGCTGTGTGTATCTTAACTGCAGGAGTTCAATTAAGAAGCCAAGAGTGTCTCAGGTACACGGGTGCAAATGGAAGTGCTCTCTTTGATAATGTCTCTGTAGTTGCTCAGTGCAGGTAGTTGGTTTCCCCCAACTCATTTCTGATTGCACAAGGAGGTTAGCACAGAGGAATACCTGAAAGGACTGAGCTCCATCAATGTTCAGTGAGGGCTAGAGAATACTACAATGGGGAAATGTTATCAAAATCCCAGTGCCTGCACAGGGATTTGTCAGGAAATGGTTAGCTGTAAGATCTAGCTTCTATTAGCCACAGCTCTGAGAGCTCTGCTGCCCTTCTCCTCCTGAGAGAAGCTGCTCTGTTGCTTATGCTGTGCAAAGAAAGTTTTCTTACCTAGTGCTGATCTCTGAAAAGTCTGTTTTGAAGTTGTTTTGCTCCCACATTCCTCTTGCTTTTCATAATACTTGGAAGTGTGATGGAGAATTTCCAATTACTCCCACTCTACCCCACATTTATCAGCTATTTTTAGACATTGAAATACCAAAATACACAATAAGTGATCATTGTTGGATACATGGTCTTTGTCAATAAACTCTTAAATGTTTCTTCTTCAGTCCCTTCACCCTTGAAAGAATATTCACAAGTTCCTGATGTATGTCATGTCAAAGGTTAAATAAGATGAAATATAGTGCATTAGAGTCACATGAGAATTTTTTCTTAACTTGAAAGCTACTAAACACAGCTTAAAGTTTCCAGACTAGATGTCTTTTGTATTCTTTCTTCATGCATATTAATAGGAAGGTCTCATCTAGTCAGATCAAAGTTCCTATAGGAAAAATATTCACATTTAAAAATTAATTACTGTGTTTAGCTTAAGTAATTAATTGGCATAATCACACATGCTTTTATAAACTAAACATTAAAGTGAATGGCTAGAGTATTTGGCGATAGTCTTTAGGATAGAACAGAAGTGCATAATTCCTAAGTTAAATTGAATTTTCATTTTATTATGAAATAATTTTACAAGTAGTCTTTGCTCAAAAAGTTTAATAAAGAGAGCAGGAGAAACAAACAACTGATATTCATTTGTAATAGATGTTAAAAAGGATTATTTCATAACTCAAAATGCTTTTTCCCCCTAACCCTTAAAATACATTTGAAAGTCCTCAGATACAGAGCAAAAATAGTCTCTGTTGTGGCTGTGTTTCTTATCTTAAAATGGAATTAAAATTTCTGGGTACTTACAGAACATTTTAATAATTAAGATTGGATAATTAAATGCTTATTTTCTAGTACAGTGTCTGAAAAGAACATGAAGGCCCATCACTCATTTGCAGAGAGGTGTTGTGTTCAGGATTGATGATAAATGACTCAATCCTATCAGGGTGAAAAATTTTTCTTCTAAAGCTATTAAAAACACTGAAAAAAATTAATATCCCGCATAAATGGCAAACTTCAGTGAAGTCTGCTGACTTCTGTCCAGTATACTAAGATCATTTCTGTGCATATTATTTTGTAGCAGAGATTTAAGCATTTATTAAATTCTGAGTGAATTTACATCTACAGTTGCCATTCAAAAAGCCATCTCTCAGGTAGAAAACCCCATAAAATCTAAGCACAGCAAGAGTTATCAGACCCCTCATTCTAATTCCTCTAAAATCACAGCCTTTTGTATTGCATTCAGTTATTACCTTAGTGCTCAGCTTTGAGTCCAAGAATGTATCTGATAAAAGTATGCCTTGGATTTGGATACTCTATCTCTCCCAGAAAGTCATTGATCCCAAGCTTGAAGAAAAGAGTAGTTGGAGCACTTTCTTCTGAGTACTTCAGTGTTTATGCACACAATTTCTGCTGTGTCTCACTTCAGCTTGTCGCCTAACATGCTTTCTGTGCTGGCTTTCACATTCAGCACGCCCCATGAATTTCACAGGTTTTTTTCACAAACCGACAGCAAAAACATAACTGAGCTTCTTTAGGCTTTCATTGAAATACCCTTTCTCGGTCTTCAATTACTTCCATAGTTCTTTTCTATATACTTTCTATTTTTCAACAGTGGTTCAGAAATATTTAGGGTAGAAATATTTTTAGGCTTCCATTATTGATCTCTCCTGAACCATAAATAAAAGCAGAGTAAAGCCAAGCTCTTATTCACTATCTTCTTTATGCCATTTCCCCCTTCTTCCTATAGCATCTGTGGGACACTTCGGCTGAGTTGCTGGCTTGTTATGACCCCAAATTCTTTACAGACTCATTGCTTGAGATGTTTACTTCATTGCTGCATCCTGTATTTCTTCCTCCAGTATATGTAGATTTGTAGTACTCTGACTGGGAACACTAGTCTAAAAATATTTATGCTTTTTAATTTATTTTTCATTAGTCCCAGATCACTGATGGTAAAACTGAGTAATACAAGACTGAACAGCCCCTCTTTCTGATGCCAAGCCTTTGCTGATCACTCTCTTATGCGTGTTCGTTAGCCAATGCTTAATCCAGTTAAAACACGCTTTATTGATACTGTGCAGTGCTATATTTTTAATTAGAATATTGAGTGATACTAAGTCAAAAGGCACACAAAAGTTGAAGTGTATTATACCTACATCGTTACCTTTGGCAACCTAACTTAAAATCTCATCAAAGAGCAGAAGTAGATTTGTTTGACAAGGCTTATTTTGCACAGAACTGTGTTGACTAGCATTAATTATATTCCTATCTTTTAATAATTTATTAATTGAATCTCTTTTCAGTTTTCCTATTATTTCTCTCGGGAATGATGTTGGGCTGAGCAGCCTGGGAATACAGATGTCACCTACGTGCTCTTAGTGGAACACTGAGAAAGATATAGCATTGCTGCTTAATGGAATATCAGTGGCATTGTTCAATCCTTCTTTAGGTCCCCTAAATACGTTTTTTTTCTTAATTTTCACATGCTATATATTCTTTTACTAGCAGATGAAGAATTCGATCAACAAATTGTGAAGAAAACAGTTTATATAAATAAACTATTGAAAGTCTAGCTATGCCGTTGTGCAGTGTATTAGAAATGAAAGCAAACTTAGTGTGAATATGGGAAAAGGTGTTACACAATTGTACTGCAGTGTTACAACATGATGATGTGTGCTCAAATTAGAAAGAGCAATTGAAGAAGTCTGAATATGCATCTGTAATTCTGAAAGGCTGTTATGTTCTTGTTCCCAAAACTGGCTTGTCAGTGAGATATAAAATAGAAATAGGTACAGTTAGTTTCCTGTGTATTTGGAACTTTTTCTGGATTACGAAACCCATATCAAAGTTTTCATTTCTGCTTCAGCTTTGTGGAACTGGTGGAGTTATAATGTTTGCAGTTTTGTTGGATGTTTTTGAGTCCCATCTTGCTTGAAGTTTCTGGTTCTGAGTAGACTTTAAATTCCCTGTGTTTAGGAAAGCCAGATATTAAAAAAAAAGCAGTGCCTAGAAGGAAGTGGATAATCTATTAACAACTAGATTTTATGCTGTCCTCCATTCCTCAAATAATCTGGGAGAAATATCATTTAAAGTACATGGCAAGAGCTGCTGCAAGAGCAATGTCTGGGAGGAGAACCAGCACTTCATCTGCACAAATGCATCCCCATGTTACACTTTGTCCATGTGATCTCAGGAGCACTTGGCGGGAAGGGCCAGGTAACGCACTCTACTGCTAGAGCAGATGGGCTAGAGCAGATGTACCAGTAGAACACTAAGTCCTGGGCCGTGCCTGAGGTTTGTCTGAGTCAGGGTCTGGATCATAAGGCGGTCACTGAGTGCCTATTTTTTGTTAGAGATTCCTAGAAATCATGTATACCAACAAGCAAGGTCATCCATCTCACAAAATGATAGGATGGCAGAGAGACATTTAATAGAAAATGGTCTGCTGAGAGCTAGAATCAATGCTTTATCAAATCACATTGCTTAATTTTTGCCATAGATGAGAATCCGGGTTTCACGGATGTGCCAGATTATTGGATGCACTATCCTGAAAGCCATTTCAGGATCTTCCTTCATGCTTTTCTGCTTTAAACAAAGGATTAAATAGTCATTGGCCCACAGAAACAAAAAAAGAAGGTGACCCTATATTCAGACTGTTGTAGCAGTAAAAGGTACATCAGCATCAACATCTGAATCTTAAAATTCCACATAGGGTCTGGTAAAATATTGTCACAGATAATGGGAATTCCTCAAAAGAATCTGAATTGAAAAATCAGTCTCCCAGCACTGCTGGACAATACCATAATAGGATTATTGAGAAAATAAAAATTCTTCTACTCCAGAAAATGTTTTTTTCCCCTGTATTTTTTTTGAGAAGGATTGTGTTTTGTGGATCTAAAACATGTGCATGATTAAGGTCTCTAAGCAGCTAATCTTTATGCAGCATATTGGTATTGGTTATTTTACTTTACGTGTGATTGTTTTATGTGGAACTGATCTTTCAGGTCTTTTGCTTTTTGCATTTATTTCACTGAACTTCTAACCTGACACCATCTTTCTTTCACCTGAGTTGATAATGGTTATCCAGAGTCTCTGTATGTGGACTATAAATTCAAATTTCCCTGTCTGTTTTTAGATTTCTTTTGCTTCTTCAGGTTCTCAGGACTTTGTCCAGAAAAGCGTTGAAAATCTCCAAGAATGGAGATTCCACAGCCTCTCAGGGAAACATGTGCCAGTGCTTAACTGCACCTTGTGCATCATTAAAATGAAGCTCAAAATCAAGTCAAAGTTTAACATTTGAAATTCTGTCAATGCTTACTTAAAAGAGTTAAAGTCATCTGCATTATTCAGAAAATCTAAGTTGAAACTTACCTTCATACCACTGATAAAAGATAACAGAAGTCACGCAACATCCCAATGGGGAAAAAATCAGTCATACTTGGAATGAGACACTGGAATATCTGGTTTTATAAAATTATGAGGATTTGAGTTTTTACTCCTAGTTCACACATATTACATGCACAGTTTTAAAAATAAGTTCTGCATTTAGAGAGCTTGACTTGCAATCTCAATATTACTTTCTCATAGTATAAATTTCCCCTCTCCCCCCCCCCCCCCCCCCCCCCTCC
>VZDJ01004378.1:6949525-7008910 GCA_008694505.1 Cyanoderma ruficeps
ACATGTAACAATTACGAAAATAGATTTCCCATTCTGCTTAGTCTTTACATTGTGGTTTGATTTTTAAAAGTGCTTTACTTTAGCAGTGAGTACTAAGACATTTAGAATATATAAAGATGAAAATCAGGGCATAGATCCATTTTTAACCTCAAAGATTCTGCTTTGTAATGACTATAACTGGCCCAGTAAAGGGGCTAAGAGGTTTTCAAAACCACAGTAACATAGATCCCATCAGCAAAGGTTTAATTCTTTTTCTGCCTCTGTAAGTTAAGGACAGGATATAATCACTGAAAGATTACCATACTAAATAAGCACTTCTGATAAACTATTTTTTATCTCATCAGTAGTTTGCTGAACGTCCTTCACAGGTCTTCCCTTTGCCCAGTGGGAAGGCCTTATTCACTAAGAAAACAAGATGCACAGAGATTTCGTTCTGCCATTAGCAATCTTGGGCCCAGAGGAAAATAAAAGCAAGCCATTGCCTTTTAAACAGTTTTCTTGTAGCAAACCTTTAAAAATTCCATATTGAAAACAAATTTAAAACAAGGTGGTATATATTTTGAACACAGCAATTTTCTTATGTTTCCCATTTAATTTGAAAGTATACAATATTCTTGATTTTAAGCTTCAGGTAGGCCTGTAGAAATTCTAAGGCAGAAATTCATTGCTTGTTAGAAAGAGTTCATCATCTTCATTTAAGGTAAAAAATTAGGAGATGTGAAATGCAGTAAATGCACTTGTTGCCTATGTGTTCATCCTACTCCCATTTATGTCACATAAAGAATCTGTGTTTTCAAAGCTGTTGATTGCAGAGTTCAGCACTGCTAGAAAGAGATCTCCAACAGTTTAGGCACCACAAGGCTCTGGGTAGGGGCCGCTTTGTGTGGATTCAGTCACACAAATAGAGTCCAGCATAATCATGAATTGTCCATGGATGCTTCTGAATGAGCGGCAGAAAGTGAGGGTACACAGAGAACCCCTGCTCCAGCCATCCAATGGGACATATTTGTATTTCCTTAATATATTTGATTTTGCCCAAAAATAATACTATGGTTAAACTGACATGCAACAGATTTCATTGAATTATCATTTATGAAAATGCTTGCGTATCTAATTTTCAATATGAGCTTATGTATGAAGGACGAAATAGATGCATAAGTATCTGAATTATTTGTTATGATTTTACATGTATCCTTACACATGATAAATCAGCTTAAACTAACAGTGCATTGTGCACTTTCTAAAACTAACAAAAAATTCTAAGACAAATAATTATGTAAGTAAATCCCAAATACACATGCAATTTTTTCAACCTTATATATTATGCATACCTTCCTAACATAAACCAGGGGAAAATCCAAACAGCGTATTTAAGATTTTATATCAATATTGTAATGAAATATTATTTATTAACTTTAGGGCTTACATCAAAATAATTAATCTCATATTCATTATTGCATGGCTTAGTCTTTTTTATATGAATGGAAAATTAGTTTAAAGAAACATAATTAAAATATACTATAATGATTAAAAATAAACTAGGTACTGCAATATTGTACAAAAATATAACTTCTTCAAATGCAAACTGTTTTTATGGCTATCTCTGCTTATGACTTTTAGGGGAATCACAATGAAGTTTGCTTAAATGACTAAATTTTTTGAGAAAAAAGTCTTCAAAGCAAATCTTGCTATTATTTAACAAATATTAATCATGCTTACACAGAGGCCACTTGAGAAAAAATTATTATAAGACGTTTGTGACCAGTCATGCCATAGGAAGAGGAGAGAGCCACAGGGCTGAAATGACAGAAAGGTTTGTGTATACAGCGCTCCTCTGGTAGTTAAATTGCAGGAATGTGACATTGATCTGAAATGGGAGCTGTTTGAAGTAGCAACTGTTAATCTCTGTAATCAAAGGATGGCCCAAAGTCTTAATCAGCCAGTTGGGCGTGACCGCTCAGTTTATGAAGGCCAATCCACTAAAAAAGTGATCTGTCCTCAAGAAGCACTTCAAGAAGTCTGTGCAGTTTGTGGATAGTGACCAGTTGTTCACAGCTATATCTTGGACTCTATTGCAAAAGTACAGCAAGGCCTCATTCAAGTCACTGTACTTATTACAAGGTGAGGTGGTGTCTTGAGGTGTGAATGAATGTCTGCTGCTGTTGATATTATTTGAAATTGGTTGGATTATATTTCTCTTTGTGCATTTATTAACTTACATGTACAAAAGAGTCAATATCAATTTTAGAGCACATGTATGCATGTAGATTTGATTGCAGTGATCTCAAGAGAGATCACTTTTAATTGAGAAAAATGTGTAGCATATTTCTCAAGATTGTGGTTATCTTTTCTAATTCTGTTTTTCTTTACAATTATGCAGAGTGGTTTTTTCAGCTGTGTAAGGAGAAAATGGTAAACAAATAAAAATGTGGTAAACAAATAAAAAATGAATAAGTGTATAACACTGAAAAAAATATTGATAATTATATTCAAGTGTTATTCAAGCTGAATCCATTGTTTTGAAGTGTTTCTAAGTGAGCATATGTATAAATACTGATACAAGCAATGTGAAACTTCAGCAATTATTTCCATTCCTTCCCAGGTACAAACGCACTTGGAAAATCAGTCTAGATACCACATACAACAGAGCCAGAGGCACCAGGTGAAGCAGTACCTGACCCTTGATACCAAGCTGTCCAGCCAGACCCTCTCCCTGTCCCACTCCCACACAATCCAGCCTGTGGGGGTGACCTCCATCCTCCGGAGTGGACACATGCCTCCCGTGAGCAGCATTGGCACCCCGGAGAGCCCTGTCACCAAGCTGCTGGCCCTGGGAGGCGAGCACGAAAATGCGGTAGGGCAGAGCTGGGTAAAGGAAGGGGGAACTGGGCTTTGTCTGCTTCTACAAAAATGTTACATGTACACGACCCACCTTGTACTAGAAGTGGGCAAGAGATGTCTTTCTTAACTTTCAAGGGGTCTTTGGTTACGGCACTTTCTTCCTATATCCTTTTGAATTATTGTGTGCCTGTGAATAGCTTAGTGCGGGGTCAAGCTTTTAGACTGCTGCCAGCTAAAATGTATTGTTGCATCTTTATATATTTGCATCATACGTTGCTGTACATTTTCTGAATATGCACTTTGCAAAGAAAAGCATCCCTTTTTCAGATGGGAGTTGTTTCTGTCTAAAGATGTTAACCTAGCTGCATGAAAAAAGTTAAATACTGATTACCTTCAATATATAACTGGAAAAATCACTCATTCATTTTTCAGTTAGCTGCTATATTTTTATATGGGTTATCTTGAGTAAATTGGCAACGCTATGCTAACTTTAGTGCCACCATTGATTTTAATAGAGGTACAGCTATAATACAAAATCAGATTCTTAGCCAGTGTGAGATGTAGGTCATTATGGCTTTTAATACTTCAATAGATTTCAAAAGAGACTGTTTATTAGGTAAAAGGGGAATTCCTACAGAAATGAGAAATGGAGATGCTGTATCATGTCTTGGACTTCAATGGAACAGAAGAATCTTACAAATACACCATGACTCATTTGAGCATTTGGATGTTATGTAGCTAAGCATGAGGGAGCCCATAAAACTTCCGGGAGAGTTCATCTGGGGCCTCTCTGTTCCTTCTGCATTGACAAGTGACATTTTAAGGCAGGTTTATGGATTACTGGAGCTACTCTAAAATGCTATTTTAAATGTCCTTTATGGACACTTATGTGACCACCTCTATGCTGGCAAAGCGCAGCATCCTGGAACTGTTCTCAGGCATTTTGGGTCTATCAGGAGCCTGCCCTTGGACCACTCTCTGTCCTGGTGAAAACTGGGAGGATGATAGCTGGCACTGGAAAGATCCTGGCAGCTTTGCAATGATTTGGCTAATCTCATCTCAGACCCAGGGGGATGACAGTCACGGTGTAATTTCTTAATGTGGGTGTGCCCTGTGGTTGAGAGTAAGCTATAGTTATATTAGTAAATAATATAGAGCCAACACCCAGGTTGGCGCAGTAATGGCACTCCTTCATATTGCTTAATTGCCAGCATTTCTTGGTATCCTTTTGGCCCTGATGGTGCTTTCCTAGATAAGTCTGGGCACAACTCCTGGCACAGTACTTCTCTGGTTTTAGAGAGGGAGAGGAATGCATGTATGAGCTGTGCTGGGCCATGTGGCCTAAAAGTCCATGTTGAAAGATCCCATGCCTGCATTGATGCCTTGGGAAGGCTGACCTGGAACAGAGACCAGACAGAGCTAAGAGAATAAAGTAGGTATTTATTAAAAGGCCTTTAAGGATACACCTTGGTAGTACAAGAGCCTGGCCAGGGCTACACCCAAGATGGACCCAAAATGGTCACAAAATGGATGACCAGTCACAAGGTCTCACAAATCTATAAGTTTTGGTCCATTTTCATATTGGGTTTAATTGTCCAATTCCAGCTTCAGATTATGAAGTCCCATCCTTCTTGTTTTCTCTCTTCAGTCCATCATTGTTTATGCTTTTCAGCCTGAAAACTTGTAACAGTTATCCTTGGTCTCCATCTGGAAAAGGATTGTTTTGCCTACCTCCTCTGTGAAGTAGGTAGACTTCTCTCTGTGAAGAGAGCTGACCAACACTTAATATGAGGCTCCGAACTACACCAGTAGGCAGCACAGAATCTGAAAACCATGAAAACTAAAACTTAAGGCATACTTTGGATATTTTTGTTGCACAGAACCATATACAATTACTTCAGCTCCCAAAAGCTGCCGATAGTAGAGTAAAAGTGACATGCTTATCATGGGATCTCTCCCAAAATTATATTGTGAATGGAACCAGACCATAATTATCATTGAAAACTCATGTTGTACTTAGTCCAAATCTATATATATCTATAAGCCTTCAGAATATTCATAGTTTCATCCCAAGTAATTATTGAGCTATTCCATCTGCCTCAATAGTTTTGGTCTCAGATTAGATCACAAGTGAGACCAGAAGTATTTGGTCTGGAAAAGTATCCAGTGTACTGCTAAACAAAAAGAACCTCTACCTGCTGAAGAGAGCAGCATGTAACACCAAACCTTGAATGACTCATACAGTTGCAGAACCACAGGCTCCTTTCATTCTTCCTGCACCAATGCAGCTATTCACTGTGGATATGACATATTTGATCAAGATGACAGGTCACAATTACAGCTTAACAATGCACTCCTGTCATCTGATCGTGGTGCTGCAGTAAGGGGTTAAAATAGGGGTATGGGCTGCTATTTAAGAGAAAGATGTATCTTGCAAACCACAACTGCTTTCACAAAAAATTTTAAAAAAAAGTGAATATTGCATAGAAGTGTTTGAATAGGTTGAATTTTAAACTTCTGAAATTTAGTTTTATTGCTGTAATAGATATTCAAAATTAATTCCTCTGTATTTTAAAAATAACTTTTTCCATTATTATTTGTAGTGATTTGTCTTAAAATATTATTTTATCAGATGGAAGAAGTTATTGAAGACATAATCAATATGGAATCAAATTTTAATGATGAAGGGATAGGTTGTTCTGAAACTCCTTTACTAATGCAAAGAACTGTAAGTATTTTGTTGAACTTCATCGTACTTTTTATACTAGAAAACTTCTTTGAGTGTATCAAGCACAAGTTCCAAGAATAAGGAATATTATCAGCAGACTGTTCTCCTTTCTCTTCAGTTGATTTCCTTTTTGTCGATAAATATTACAGAGCAGGGCACCAGAGTGGTCAGACACAGTTGTTTTAAGTGGTCAGAACAGTATTTAGGGCTCTAGCCCAGCAAAATATCTGGTGCATAACCCATTGGAATTACTAATTTATGTGCAGTGCTAAAAATAATAAGAATAAAATGTCTTTGGACTCTAGAAGGCCTTTAAAAGCCTTGCTTAGAGACGCTTCTAGCTAGAAAAAAAGTCAAAACTTCCCCATGTAATAGTTTCCATAGTACAGTGGTTTCTCCAGTGTCTTATCCCAAAACAAGGCTCTAGTTCTGGATTTTCATTCAGACAAGTTGCATTTAGTTTATTAATTTCAAGGACAAATAAGAGGAATGTAACTTCTTCACAAGAATTAATGTAACAAACTTTGATTTTATGATGTCTCTTTGTGAATAAATATGAGAGAACTAAAAAAGGCTATTTATGTTTCCACATATGTTACATAACTGAAGAGGAAGGATGGAGTTTTCTGGACACAACAACACATAGACTATCATTATTTATGAAAGTAATACATATCAATAACTGTAATGCACTTTACAGAAGGATACATGCTGTCCTCTCTGCCCTAACTTATGTCCAGAACTGTTTGTTCTCAGGGCTTTAAACTGTACAACAGTAAAGGACTGTGCAACAACTTCACCCTAGTGAAGGCAGAAGGATTTTCACAGGCTTTGACAATCTGCCAAGTGCACCTCAGAATACAGTCAGGTGCTTGCTCTTTATTGCCCTCTGGAGGAACATCTTTTTCTGACATACAGAACTTCACTGGTTCCAAAAATATCTTAGGAGACAAGATCTCTACTCTTCTATATTGCCCACTATACAGTCCAGCACTAATGCCAATTAGCATTTCCTTGAACACCTGATATTTGCATGCCAACTACAGAACTAATGCAGCTGGACTGATTTACACATATCTCAGTACAGAACATAGCAAAGAAATGGTCCCTGGGGAGTGAATTAATATTTTGGCTCAAATTAATGTGAGGCAGGGGAGGATAATTTCAGGTATCACAGTGTGGCATGGTGATGAGAGGCATGAATTCTGGGTTTTGGGTTGAAGTCATACTCCCTCAAAACCTTTTAAAACTGCATGATGTTAATCTCTGCTGAGTCCAGGTTCATTAGCCTTTATCTTCAGCCTTGAAGGACATTTGTCTCTGAAACTTATTGAATACCCTACCCTTGATGAGAAAGGAAATATGAAATGTGTTTTAGACCTTGATGGTATTGTACTTGCAAAGATTTGGGACTCTTGAACTGCCTCTAGGACAAGTAATAGTGCTGAAGGAATCAGCAGTCTGCAAGGTAAGCCAGGGAGTAGCACGCATTTCCAAATCTCTCTGTTCAATACTATGGCAAAATAAAGCCTGCCTTCACCAAGGCATGCCAACTGCATCAGTGTGAGGAAGCTGAGCATTGTCTCTGCTTCTTCTATCTTCTCTTTTAGCATTGTGTGTTTTAAAAATATACAAAAGAATTAGGCATATGGAATTGGTCTCAGGCATTTAGCTCATGCCACTTGGTTTTATGCCTTCTTTCAGGCACCATCCTAAATCTGCCAGCAAAATTTTGGTCATAAGTTGTGCAACAGAAAAAGATAGAGATGCAGGGGGAAAATAGTATTTTTATATCAAATTTTTCATAATCACATTAAACATAATGAACTCTCTTTATCTGGGCCAAACATGTATGCATTACTAGAGTATTGGACTAGGAGGCATGATCAAGATTGAGAGAACACCTAATTTCCCTTAGAAGATGTGCCAGGTTTGTGCTGTAGCTCAGCTCAAACTGAAGTACTCTGACATCTGCACAAGGGACCTTGCTGTGGTGGCTGACACAAACATAGAATAAGTGAGATTACAAGTGAAACTGAGTTACCTCTCTACCTGACTGATTTTGCCTTGACTTTTTCTTTAAAATTCTCCAGCATAATGCCTAAATATTTCTAGAATTTCTTCTTAGACTTTCCTTAGTTGGGATTGTCTTGATTTTGCAAACTGTGCAGAGTAGTCTCTGAAATTCTGAACTGGAATGACTTTTCAGAATGTGGTAAAAGGCTCAGGTGTTTTGTCAGCAAAATCTTTTCTTGAAAAAAACAAATTCATGATCCCATTTTCCTGTCTCAGTGTTCTCAATGGACAGTGGCTGAGTAATCTTTCCACTTTTTATGGTACAACCTGTTGCTTGTTGCAGTGAACTAATATTTGCTTTAGTTAAATGCACTCATGTACCATTTTAATGGCACATTAAATGAAGACATTGAATTCTGTGAGACCACTCATGTGAATAATTGCTCAAAGGCTCATTGTCTGACCCTGAATTAATGAATTACAGCTATGTATTAGTAGAATCAGAGAAGTGAAAATAAGAACATTCCTCCATCTCTCATTAAAATAATTACAGCTTCTGAGAGGTGGATTATCTGGCTTTTATTGTGTTTGGATCCAAGCTTATAATTTCATGAAACTGTCTGGTTTTGGGTGGTCACTTAAGAATTGTTCAAACTAGGGAATTTTCTGGCTGTGTTTCTATTGCTCTTCAGAGCACCCTAATGGCAGAAACATACTTTTTATAACATTTTTTTAGAAGTTCAGTTAAAATGTAAGACTAGGTCCTCCCTACATGCAAGAGGTCTTGATTCTTTGGAAAGAATTTGTAAACCAAATTATATCTTTGTTCATAAAGCATAACTGAAATAAAATAATAACTATTCTTATGAACCATTATCTAATGACAACAGTTTGTTCATTATGGAGAAGGTAAGATTTAATGAAAAAAAAGATCCTTGAAGATGGCACCAATTTAAAGTCATTTTTCCTTGCTGTAATAATTTAGTTTTATCAATTTTTTATTATAAGAGAGCAGAGTATCTATTTATTATAAGAAAATATCTTTTTCTCTGAGTATCATATTAGGAGCAACAGGTTTGTTCCTGATCATATAAGAATCATTAAAAAATGGAACAAATAATATATGAGTGAGTTTTAGAAGTGAACCACTGTCATGTAGGTCAGATATGGTGACAGACATTTGAAAAATAAATACTTTTCATTTTTATCACAAGTTCATTCTTATTCAAAATCCTTACAGTCTATTTAACATTCTGGAGTGAATTTGAAGTATATTAGTACTTCCAAATATTCAGAACACAGGAAGTGTAGATGTTTAGGTCTGTTAATACAAAGTGTACATTACACCACCATTAATAGTTTAGGGCAGGTAGTAAAAAGCTCTGCTCTACGTTGCTTTTAATATCAGCAAAGAGAGAAATTTAAGAAACACATAAAAGCATATGTGGAGAGCATTAACCACAGTGAAGAGAGAAAAGAGCAGAGTTAAAAAATAGGATCTCTGTGCTTTTCAGCATGTGATATAACAACATGTGATCTTATGAATCACTTCTCCGTACTAAATGTTATTTTGTTTTGATAATATACGTATACAGCCCTAGGACTCACCAGCAAACCCAGTAATCTAGCTGCGACAATGGACATCTGTATGAAAACAGTTGGCAATTTACCAATGCTTTCATTCAGAAATAACTGTTGCAGTCCAAATAATCATTGTACACCTGGAATAATGCTCTCTACTTGACATGCAGTCCACTAAAACTTAAGTCGAAAGCATTAGGAGATTGACTGGCTTGGAATGAGAATAGAATGAGAGGAAGTTAATGTTCTGCAATGGCATAGGCCTCTCTTGCACAGACCTGGGTGGGACGAGCAACAAAAAAAAATTAATCTTGTGAACATTTTCAAGGATTCTAAGTTGCCTTTTTTTCTGGTGCACAAGCAAACATGAGCTTTCAGCACTATTTTTGAAGAAGCCTGGGGAGAGAGGCTCTTTAGCAATTAGATGGCAAAGAAAACTAAGAAGTAGTTGCAGAGCAATGCTTTAGACAGAGCACTACCTTGCAATTGGATTTCAAAAAGTCACCAGGAGAGGCCCAGCTGCTGTTATGTTGAATCAGTTCAGCTCCATGTTGCTGGAGTAGTCAGTACTGAATGACTAAACTAAATGGAGCTGTTCCTTTCAGATTGCTTAGAAGAAAATTGAAAGCTGCTTCATGGAAAACCTTCTCATCGATTTTTTTTCCATGTCCAGTACCAAATAAAGCCAAGAAAAAAAAATTTTCCATGTTGATGTAGGAAGAAATTCTTTACTGTGGCAGTGGTGAGACACTGGAAGAGGTTGCCCAGGGAAGTTGTGAATGCCCTAACCCCAGCAGTTTTCAAGGCCAGGCTGATTAAGGCCTTGAGCAACTTGGTTTGGTGGGAGGTGTCCCTGCCCATGGCAGAGAGGGATGGGACTAGATGGTCTTTAAGGTCTATACCAACCCATTAACATTCTATGATACTACAATTTATTTGTAATATTTAAGAAATGTTTTCTTTAAGTATCCCCTTGAATGACCTTAGCAGCAAGAATGTTGAGAAAAGAAAAATAAAACCACTACCAGAGAAGGGAAGCCAAAGCACCTGGGCATGCTGGAAATTAGGGGTTGTGCCAGCTGTGAGATGTGGAAACAGCTGGGCAGAGGAAAGGTGGCAATACTCTGTAAAGGTGGTGCCTTGCAATGGGTCACCTCTTCAGGGATCTTCTGAGGCTTCACTGTGTCACATTCATGACTTCATTTCATATACCCATAGTTCATTATTTTTCCAAGACTGGGAGCTACTGTCTATTTCCAATCTGCTTGGGAGTCAAGTCAGTGGGATTGCTTCACTTCTGCCACTCTTGGATGAAAAGAGCTTGTGGAGAAAATCCTCAGTTGCTGCATGACTTGCTTGTATTTGGCTTGCTCCTTTGGCATTTGGAAAAAATCTTGTGTTGTACAGGTACAGAGTAGAAGTTAGATCAGGGCAGAACAGATAGTTTTCCTTCTTTAATTTTTATGATTCTATTAACTACAGCTGGTATAAAATTCTGATTAAATCTGTTAACTCTGCATTTGATTTTAGGGAGATACTATTTATTAGTAAAAGCATACTTCACTCTGTCTGCAAAATCCCACTGCTATTACAAGGCTTTTATGGTCACAGTTTCTCATCATTACATTAATAATTTGTTTTTGTATTAATTATTTGTTTAATATTGATGATGACCATCTGGATGGATTGCAAAAGCTGCTGTCTGTCTCATTCTCAGAAATCATAGAGACGAAGAAATTCAAGTAGGCATGCTCCAAAGCATTTTATTCAATAAGTGCTGCAATTATCCAGTCATGAAGTAAACCCAGCTTTCCATTAGAAGTGCATATAGCATTGCTGATCTAGGCAGCCCCCTGCTGCATAATCATGAGTATTTTTTATTTAGTGAATACTGATGTAATTTAGCAACCCTTATAAGTTGATAAAATCTGCTAAAGTTCAAAATCATTTTAAAAAAGGGGCCAGAGTAAACATTAACAACCTCATTTGCTTAGGTTGGCTAACTTGAAAAGGCTGCATAACATCAATGAAAATGCTTTGTCAATCACATTCTACGCTAGATTAGTCTTAAAGTCCAAGGAAGAATCAAAGTTCACCTAAGTGTATAAACTTCTGTCTAGCACTCTCTGGTATCATTTACAAGTTTAACGAAAAAGGAAAATGAAGGAGAAGGAACAGTCAGTAGCTATTGAGGAAATAATAGACGCCTCAAAAATAAAACTGGTGAGCAAATATTTTCTTTGTCTTCCTTCAATACTATAAAAGTGTTAGGTAGGAAATTGTATCTTTCAGTTGCTTCAGTTGCAAAAAAAACTAGCTATGAAAAGCACAAATCCAGAACTCCTCAGCCCTGTTTCCTGCAGCTGGAAACGGGCAGTGTACAGCTCTCTCGTCAGCAAAATTTATCTCATGCTGTAGAAAAGGTCTTCATAGAACAGAGCATGCTCTACTTTGGGTCAGGAGAAGAACTGTGGTTTACTTTTACATAGCTGTAGCATTCAAAAGCTGTGCAAAATGTACAACAATCTCAGCTCTGTCTCTAGCATGCTAACAGACCAATGTCTACTAATCATTCTCTACTTTGGGGGGAGAACTCTCTTGCCAAACATAGCCAAAAGACTCAATCTTCATGTGACAGTAGTAAAATTTCCATAACTCTGAAACTAAGGGAAAATTTTGTTTTTCCTCTCTGGTTTTCTTATTCTAAAATGTAAATAGAGAGAAATGAAAGTATTATTCAAAAATATACAGTTGTTCTTTGCAAGTACCTTTTACAAACATGGTCTTTATCTCAGATCTAAACATTTGTTTAACAGTAGTAAGAGAAAAGGATAGTTAAAACAAGTTTCTAATTCTCTCAATATTCATTCCTTATTAATTTCAAGCCCCTGTGCAGCAGGATCTGCTAGCAAATTCCCTCTGTTTGGGGCCACCAAGAAGATTCTGTTTTATCCCAAAGCCTCTGCTGCGTCTTGTGTTGTTGTCTGTATACAGCAATGCAAGTCTTGAAGTCCTTAGGATGTGACAGGCCATAAATAAGATTATATTAAGCTCACTGCAGTCTGCATCATACAGGTTATGATGCCTTCTAGAGAGAAACTTTATGAATTTCCATCAGTGTCATGTACATAGGTTGGGTAGAAGACTTGTGAGCTCAGAGACAACAACAGTTTGTTCTCCAGGAGCAGTCAAGCTTTTTACTGCAAGACAAAACTAGCCTGTGGACAACAAAGATTTCTTGAAGTACATTTTGATAAATAAACTTCTGAAAGTACAACTGATTATCTTAGCACTTTCTTTTCCATCAGCCTAGGCCTTCAATGGCCTTTAATATACATGTAAAGTAGTTTATGAAGTAGCTGACTATTGACACTATATTTAAATTTATATTTAAACATATTTATATTTACACTAGAAACATGCATTTTTGAATTTGCCTACAGAAAGGATTTTCAACCAAAATGAAATTTTCACCCATGTGAACACACTAGAACACTGAAACCTTACTGTAATATATTCAGAGACTTAGGTGTTAGGTGACATTTCAGAGGACATAATATAAAGCACATAATATATAGATTATATTATATAAATAAATGTGTTTTTCACTTCTCCCTCAGCCTCAGTTTTCCTACTTTTTTTTGTACTGACATTTGGTCATTATTTTAGAGGAAATATTTGAATGATTTGATATATGTATTTAGGTGCTGTATCCAACAAACTTAAAGTAAGGTGGAACCAGGAATTAGTTCATTAGCTGGTGTTACTTGTGAACTAATAGCAAAATAGCTAACAGATCTGTCATTTAATTGGCATCTTTGGTTTTCAGAACCTGGAGTTTGACTTGATTTCCAGCTGCAAGTTGGATGATCACATTATCAGAGCATCACTTCACTTCTGGACTGTGTGTGTTAATTTTGTGACTAGAAAAGGCAAAAAGAGCTAAAAACATACAAATAAAAGGTGATAATTGAAAGACCATACACATCTTGCAAAGGGTTGATTCTCCAGAAAATTCCTTTGCTTGGTCATATTTGATCAGACATTTATCTAGAAAATGGACTTCTATGTATATGATCAGGGCAGAAATGTACTATGACTGGAATATGAAGAGACTTCATTTTTCTCTGATGAATAATGAACTATCTTGATGATCATTATTGGAAGATAAAAAATGAACCAGTTTTCATGCATAATATATAATATCTGATATAATGTATCTGAACATTAAGTCCCTGGTTGAGGATTGTGTAATTATGAAACATGTTAAAGATAAATATAGAAGGAGATACAATTTATTCAGATAAAAACAAATCTTGGGAGGATAGTATTTTCTGCTAGTCTCTTCACATGATAGAAAGAGAAACTGGAACATTTTGGAATCGTTATTGCTGAAGACCTTATGTACTCAAATATAAGTATTTTGTATCGCAATTGCCAAAAGACCAAGAAAATTTAGCTGTAAATGGGATCTTCTAGATTCTGATAACAGTATACTACAACTTCTTTGGCAATTGATAGTGCAAATAAAAAGGATAATGTGGCTTATGTTCAACTTTCTTCAAGCAGCGCAGCAATTGAAAAAGAAAGCTGAACTCTAGTCTTTCAAGTGCAGTACTTGTATTGACAAGATTATGCATCCTGTCTGCAATAAATCTGAAAAGATGAAAAGTCACAATTTATTAAAACACACACTGAAGATACAAGAACTGCCTCAGTTTTACCCTTGCCAAAACCTGCAAACACCCATTATACCAGGTATTGTTATTTAGAAAATGGGTCTGTTAATATATGTTAATATACATTTATTTATCAACTCACTATTTGGTCAAATTCAGTGCACATTTTGATGTTAATCTGGGAACTTGATCCATTGAAAAAAAGTTTTGGTTACCTGTAATGAATAAATTGTAAAGGAATGACAAGCGATTAACTGTGTTTTTATGTTTGGTACCCCAGCAACGCAAACACAAACTTCTACAAAATATGTAAAATGAACTGTGGACACAATTCCATGTTGAGATTTTTGCATTTGGGATGCATATATGGGATAATAATGTACACATTTTGCAAAATTCCTACTTTTGCTTTTTCTTTTTTTTCTTTCGTTAAAATGAATAAGCAAGAAACACATTGAAATAGATGGGTGTCAAAATTTTTTGTGGCTAAGAAGGAGAAGCAGCCTCATTTTGCAAAAATGTGTTCTTTGAAGTGTTGCTATCAATTAAGCTTGTGAAAACATGATTTAGATGATATATTTAGGGGTGGGAAATAATTGACTAATCTTTTGTTTTAGATGCAGTCTGAGCAAGTACCAATTTTTACCAAGAATCAAACCAAATTTTCTTGTGCAGATACAGTACTCAACCTTTCAGGTTCGGCAGCCACATAGTCTCTCTCTTCTTGTGAGAAGTGAAGCAGAATGTGTTGTGGTCCCCTGTTAAGTTTGCCGAGTCTGCAGGTGCAGTAGAAGCAATCTGACCTTGTGTAAAAGGGTCAACGATCCTCAGAATGGTCTGTACCACACAGCAGCTGCTGTGGAAACATGCACTGTTTCCACATTGTCATTGTTACTGCAGGAAACAGGCACTCTTAGTGGGTTGTTTGTCTGCAATTATTAACCCCGGAAAAAAGAGTAGCAAAGGAAGTTTCTGCTAGCAGGACTATTCCTGCAACTTGCTTCCCACTTGCCTCTTTTCATGAGCACTTCTGATCCAGGCAGAATGATGTGTGGTAGAGGCAGTCTGGTCCTGACCTCTGTCTTCTCTGGGGACATCTTGACCTTTCTAATCTCACTTGGGCTTGTGAGTGTGACTGTGAGGAAGTAAGCACCTGGGAGAAATGGTAGCTGGATAACAGGACAGTCTATCCTGTTGTCTGTTTACAGGCTCCTCAAGGGAAAGCAGCCTAGCTGATGAACTGTTTTGACCTGTCAGGATAGTCCAGATACCTTTAATGAAGAGCTCTTGATATCCTAGGGTTTAGCCATTTTAGACAACTAGAACATGTCAGGTGTCTGCTTTCTAAAGATATACAAGCCCTCCATCATCCTTGAGTAGTGACATCCTTCAGGTGCATGGAGAGCTGTTTCCTACTGGAATTAATCTTTTTTAGCTAGTCCTGCATGTCCAAGGTTTGCTGTTGACAACCTTGTGTATGAGCACATTTTAGTAAAATGTAGTACAGGTTATTTAGAAAGTAACTGAACAGAATTCTTTTCAGGCTAAGGAGCAAGCTAGAGGGACATTAAGTTTTTGTTTTTTTTTTAATTCAAAATTAAAAGATAATAATGAAATGCACCAATAACTAACCATAGATCTCAGTTTACTTAATATTCTCATTAGTGATCTTGGTACAAAAAATACATTTATGCTGATGACATTTACTGAGGTAGCAAAAGTAAAAAGTATTGCCCATACAAAGAAGGATGAGGATATCATAGAGGAAGAATTATATGCCTGTGATGACAGAATGGTCTAAATGGAAGAATGTAATAGTACTGAGTGGAAGGTCATTCATTTAAATACTAATAACAGGAATGTCTGCAGTAAGCTGAGAACTCATTAACTGGAGATGACAGAAAAAGATCTGGTTACATTAGTTGCTCAGAGGATAACTATAAGCCATCAAAATGATGAGACTGCATAAAGAAGATAAATATGATCTTTGTATTCATCATGAGACTGATGTCCAATAGACATGAGGAAATATCCAGCGTGGGATTCACTGGGCACAAAACTCCTTGAATGCTATAGGCAAAAAAGGTGTCCACCCTTCAGAAAAACTAATTCAAAGCAGGAAAAGTACAGAGAGGGTCTTGTTAGGACATATCATTGCATGGGAAGTCTCTCTAAACAATCATGGCCTGTCCAATTTAGCAAAGCAAAGGCTTAAAGGAGCTATGTTCACTCTCAGTGACCACCTGGGGATGTTAAACAATGATATATATGTTAAAGGAATACAAAACAAAATAAAATTTGTCTACAAAGGGAAATAAAAGATAAGTTTTTGACAAAAATTTGCCATCATTCAACTTTTTTAGCATACTCCAAATAAAAATATTTGGGATGTAAAACCTACTTGATTTTAGACAGAACATTATTGGTTCATGAACTAGATTATGTAATGATATGTTAAATGAAGTCAATATCCAGGAAATGCTTTCTAGTCCAGACTGGGCATTACCATTTTCAGCAGAATTCTTAAATTAAGAAAATTCTAGCTGACTTTGGATGAGGGTTGGGCTGTTATTTTCTAGCTGTACAGCACTGATTATGATACAGCCATGATCCTTTCAAACTTGAATGTTACTGTTAGGCAAACATATCATCCTAAAATTAGCCAAAATGGAAAAATACAGAAATAATATGTGATCATGCAAGTAAACAGTTGTGACTTAGACCTGTTTAGGGACTACAGGTGAATAGGCACAGACAACCTGAATTCATGCATTTTATTACTGCATTCAGAATCCTTCTCTTGGAAGATATGGAAATGCCATTGGTTTAAGCCTTCCTTAAAATTGTATGATATTTAACAACAGCTATCATGCTGTAAGATTTGGAATACCACATAATTTCCTTTCATAAGGCAATGTCTTTCAAGTAATATTTTCCCTTATAAAACCCCCCCAACTTGGTATTAGAGAGTGCAAATTGTGATCACAGCTGTCCACTGCTAGTCATCCATGCTGTTAATAAACCCTTAGTATTTGCTACACAATCCTGCCTGCACAGCAATTCAGACCCAAGTATTGAGCATAACAATCTTCTCTTGATGAGACCTCCTAGAACTTCCCTTGGACACTATCAGCAAGCACAGATCACAGGCGCCTGTGAGGTGTATTCACTCAGGTAAAACTCCAGCTGAAGTTTGCTTTTATAATTGGTCTAAGCTCCAAAATTGAGTATCTTTCAGGACTGAGCCCCATGAATGGAAATTCTCATGTTCCGGTCTTTGCACACAGGCATTGAAGATCCCATGACACTTTATACAAAAGGAAGAATGTTAACCCCAGTGTCCTTGCCAAATGCTAACTTCGTTAATTACAGTCTGCTTTCTTTAATGCTCCTTGCAGTTTTAATTAGAAATAGTATTATTCTCTTCCTGTACTACACTGTCACTGGTTATTCCCAGTTAACCATTTTCTGTGATAATAGTTGTTGATCTTTTGCCCAAAGCCGGCAGTATTTCAGAAGTGGGAAAGACGGTGTATTATATTCTGCTATTTTTAATATTTCTCCTCTCATTCCTTATGAGCCTCTTGCATCTAAATTCCTAGATATGTATACATAAATATAAGCATCATGAATGTAAGTTTAGGAAATTATGTGACTTACAAGGATTTCTCAGAACAATACAGGCATGAACCAATATGACACCTGCAAGATAAATGATTTGCTGGTGCCTAGGAATTTTTCATACCCAAATGTCCATGTTTCCACATCTAAGCGGAAAACAAGAACTTGATTTTAATATGGTGGAATCAGCTGGATTTTTAAAGCATTTTGGGATTCATCAGGTTTCATAGTGCTATATTTTAAGATCATCATTCTACATATATCGTATAATTGTGCCATTTTTAATTATTTGTACCTTTAGTAACATTGTGTTGAATTTTTGTGAAATCATGTGTGTATCTGTATCTACATTGATATCTATATATCTGTATCTATATCTATATCTATATCTATATCTATATCTATCTGTATCTATCTAATCTATATATACTTATCTTTTAATGTAGGCCTGGAAGCTCTACCTCAGTACTGCAAAAGCTTCCCCTGCTTAAATGACACTATAAGCAATAAATTGCATTACAATGGATAGAGTTTTGGTACACATCCAAACAGCTAGATGTATTTTGACTCACAGTTTCTATAATATATTTTTATATATATTTTGATTTTACAATTTGAAAATTAGTTGCTTACAGACGTCTAATTTCTCGAAGAATGTCCTGTTTTGTCAGACAAAAAGTATGTTTCCTCAAGTTGTATCAAAATCAGCTAATTTCTACTTTAAAATTGCTCTCAGCGTTCAGTAACATTGGCAAAGAAATTCCTTGGAATTTTCTGTCATCAATATCAATGCAGGGAAAATTCAGGAAGAAAATTTCAACAAAATACTTTGACGTATTTTTTGACTGTATTTTATAAAAATCTCTGGTAATCAGAAACATGATTAATTTTAAAGGAAGTCTTTCTTATGTGAGCTTTAAAGGAAGAGTATATTTGAAAATTTTCACATTAGGAGCCCAGTGAGGCTTCCTGAGAAAGTATGCACAGGAGGCCTGCAACATTCACCTCAAACTTTCTTCAGAGTCAAGAATAAGAGACAGAGATCATTCAGTTCATTTGGACACATATAAATGTTCAAAATAGGTCACATTAGTCACTTTCTATTTCTTCTCTTGATCCCGAATCCTGACACTGAGAATTATTCCTTGCACACTAATTCATAGCAGATTTTTTGTGCTAACTGTGAATGAAGACAATGTGTTAAAGGGAGACCACCAGTGGCTGTATCCACAAAGCCACTTATCTGTCTGTCATAGTGCCCGTTGCAATATAATTGAGGTTTCTACTAAATTCACCGAAGAAAGAGACAGTTGATTGTGCAATTGGCACTAACTTTCCATAACATTTCCTGTCACCTGGGTCAAGATGACAGGACTGTAGTTCCTCCATCCTCCTTCTGGCCTACCATGTAGATGGGCATCATATTTGTTTCAGTAACTGTGACCTCCTCAGTCAGTACTGCTGGTAAGTGACTGAGGATGGCTCAGTAAGCTCTTCTGCCAGGTATGTCAGGGCCCTCAGGTGCATCTCTCCTGACCTCATGAACCTGTGTGTGTGTCTAAGTGGAATAGCAGGTCACTAACCATTTCCCTTGGATTCTGAGGTCTTCATTCTGCTCTGTCTCCTAGGTCAGGTGGCTGGGTACCAAGGATCAAGTAGCACTACTCTTAAAGACTGAAGCAAAGAAGGCACTAAGTACTTCAGCCTTTCCCTCATCCTTTGTCGCTTTGTTTTCTCCCACATCCAATACAAACGTGGAGATTCTCCTTGCCCCTCTTTTTGTTGCTGATTTGTTTATAGAAACATTTTTCATTGTTTTTACAGCAGTGGCCAGATCAAGTTCTAATTTGGTTTTGGACCTTCTAATTTTCTCCCTGCATTGCCTCACAGCATTGTTGCTGTCTCTTGAGTTGGCCGCCTCTCCTTCCACTACGCTTTTCCCCCACAGTTCCAGCCAAAGCTCTCTGTTCAGCCAGGCCAGTCTTCCTCATTGGCACACCTTTTCACACATGAAGATGTATTACTCCTGCACCTTTAGCATTTCCTTCATGATCTAGCCTTCCTGGACTCCTTTTCCCTTCAGGACTGCCTCCCAAGGCAGTCTCTCAACCAGTCTAAACAGGCCAAAGTCTACCCTCTGAAATCCAAGTCTTGCTGACCCCTCTCCTCACACGAGACTCAAAAGCCTTATTGTTTTATGATTGCTGTGCCCAAGGTGGCTGCCAACTGTCACATCTGTACAAGAGCTTGTCAGTTCACAAACATCAGATCCATTGGTCACCTTCCTTTGTTGGTTTGCTCACCAGCTGTGTCAGAAAGTTAGCTATCACACACTGCAGGCATCTTCTGCACTGTTTCCTCTAGGCTGTTGTATTTCCAGACAACATCTGGTAAGTAGAAGTCCCCCCTCAGGAACAAGGGCCAGCAAGGCTTCTCTCAGCCACTTATAGAATATTTCAGTTGCCTCTTCATCCTGGTTGGGTAAAGGAAAACTGCCTTGCTGGCCTTCCCCCTGATCCTTACCCATAATCATTCAACCTTATCATCCCCATCATTAAGCTCTAGACAATCAAAACACTCCCTAAAATAAAGAGCTACCCCACTCTTCTCTGCCCATCCCTCCTGGAGTAACACTTATGTGAATCCTTCTAATTAGTGAGATGATAGGACTGCAGTCATCAGCAGTTGAATGACTTGGGTTTGGGCTTCATTTTCATCATCTCCATATGGAGTGGTGATTTTATTTTCTTAATGGCTGATAAAAAGTGTGAAATGACAAGGGGAAGAAAGCTGGAGAGCATCTGCATGAAACAAAGATGATATGGGACATTTGGCAGAGATGCTCTGCAAAGAGAATTAGACAAATTAGAGGGCTGGACAGTCACTGAATGAAGTTTAACAAAGACAAGTCTTGGATTCTGCACCTGGGATGGGGCAACCCTGCATGTATGTGCAGAGTGAGGAATGAGATGCTGGAAAGCAGTGCCACAGAAAGGGCCCCGAGGGTCCTGGTCAATGGCAAGCTGAATCTGAGCCAGCAGTGCCCTGGCAGCCAGGAGGGCCATCCTGGGGGACATCAGGAACAGGATCACCAGCTGGGCAAGGGAGGGGATTGTCCCACAGTTATATGGAATTGCCTTCACCAACTTGTAATTGAATTTAGCTGAAATGTCTACCCGTGGTTTTAAGTTGAATTTACTCATGCTGTTTTGAGTCATCACACAATTTTGAACTTTGGGGTGTGTTGGTATTATTTTTTCCTTGCCAGCTAAATTTACCATTCATGAACTTTTCTCTTGGATTTGGACATTGTCATTTAAATTCACACCTTTGTGAATAGACTATAGAAATTTGACTATGTTTCAAGGATAAATTTGAATTTCTGTTTGAAAATTAGAAGTAATCAGTTAAGTATCTCATGTCAAACTGTGGTGGACAGGCCTGTTTTTTCATTAATGGCTTTGATAATCTACTAAATTGAAGATTTCCAGCAGTTTCAAGCAAATTATTTAACTTCCGTACACAGCTGTGTGAAATATGTAAAGAATCTCATTTGTTAGATTATTTATTGGATTATATTATTTTCAGTGGTTACTATTTCCTAGAATTTCACAAAAACGGTAGCCTAAATCACAGCCTTGCCAAAGTCCACTGGATAGGGTAAGAGTCACATTGACTCTCAATTTTTTATGTCATTCTGTTTTCATATCATTTGAATGAACCAAATTCATTTACATGAATGTAGGAAGTAATTAAATATGACTAGAGCTAATATGAGTTCAGTCTTGTAATTTAGTTATCCTATCACTGGAACAGAGAAAATGCAAAGGTAAAACTGCAGTGAATTCTGTAATACTTGTCAGTTTATCCCTCAAATGAAACAAAGGTACTTAATGTGAGAATGGTCTTAGCATTCAAATCCTGCATATTAAACATAGCTTGTTCTGAGTAATACTCATCTGAATTCCAAGCATTCTTTTAAAAAGTATTTTCATTGAGAGATCAAATGTATAAGCAGATTTTCAAAACTGACTTAGTTTTGTGATTTCTAATGGTATTCAAGAATTTTCAGTTTTCCTGAGTAATAAAGCTCTAGTTTAAAAATGAGCATGTTATGTGTGTTCAATAAGAATTCTGATTGTTTCATTTTGTTGTATGCAATAGAACTGGGAGAATTTAACTCAAACTAGATTCTCAGATGATCTAGTAAACTTAAAGTATTAGTTAATTTAATAAAATTATTTTTTTAAAAAAATAATTTAAAATTTCAGTTTGAACATAAAATATAGGAAGCACTGCCATGGATCAACTTCACACTGAGTAATTAGGAAAATTGTCTCCATTCAAAGTATCTTGTGGTGAAGTTAATAATCTATTCAAAAAGAGAATTTATAAGAGTCTGAAAAAAGCTGGTTCCCAGCAGGCCTGTGGTTGGTGTCTCGATGACCTGCCTGGACAATTCCAGGTTGTTTCAGGATCCACAAGTGCCAGGCAAATCTGTAACAACACATTTCTTCAGTAAACTTTTACATATTTTACAGTTACTTCATATTTGTAAAGTTATTCAAGTAAAGGTAATTTTGCAATTACCTAAAATCCACATACTTTAGCCTTAATTTTCTTAGAGTGTATTCTATGGGTTTATTTAAATAATATTGTATTTTTTAAGGGAATAAGGATACTGTCATACATGGTTATACGTTATACATGTTAAAACCATTAGGTTATCTGGTCCATCCTGACAACAGTAAAGTTCCTTTCCTCCAAGCATATTCTCTGATGTTCTGTCCACTCTAATTTTAACTATTACATACAACTATGTCCCTGAGTCTCTAGACTCAGAGCAGACCCTGCTAGAGCAGGCCCCATATGAAGTACCAATTCAGAGTTTAGTGTCGTGGTTAAAAAAATCATACTGGAGTGTATGGTCAAAATCAGTGTGGTAAAGTTGACTTTCAACCTAATGCATATTTGAAGTGCAGTCATAGCAGCCCTGGATTTAGAAAATGTAGAAACAATTGAAAAGCAGACACTGTGGCTCATATCTTGCCATCACTGTAGATCTGAAGCCCACACAAATGGCACCTGCAGAAAAATGGCAGACAGCGACCCTTTACTTTCAATTTTAGTTAATATTGTGTAATAGGAAACCATCCCTTTAGATATATGCACATGTACTCCTTCTAAAGAAAACCAGACTCATATCCAAAGGCATTTGCTCCTTGCATGCATGTGTTATTTTTTTTTTTTTAATCTTTTAAGTATTTTACTTATTTTATTTTTTTTTCTTTATTCTTCTTTTCTTCCCTACCCCTCAAGCTATCTAGCAGCATNATTTTACTTATTTTATTTTTTTTTTCTTTATTCTTCTTTTCTTCCCTACCCCTCAAGCTATCTAGCAGCATTTTGGATATATATAACAGTGACCAGGGAATGGCACCAGCTAATATGGGTCTCACAAATGCTTCTTGCCCAGCTAATCTACCAGTAAAAAGGGAGCTCACAGGTAAAAGAACTCTGAGATTTTAGTATGTAACTGCATAAGTGATCGTGTATGTCTTAAAAGTTGAATAGATGTTATCCATGAAAAAGATATCTGTAATTAAATTCCAGAGAATTTTCAGTTTGTAGTAGTTTCATTTAAGGAAAAGAACAAAGATCAAGGAGAGATATTTTCTTTCTGTTCTTCTCTTTCCCAATTCAGAAACCATGTTTTCCCCCTGTTTTTATGAACATCATGCTTCTAAAAAGCCTTAATATTTTAGAAAACAATACATTCTTCCACGTTGGCTCTTGACCAGCAATATAAATAAATTATGATGCATTAAATTTGTTCCAGGGTGGAATAAATAGTTCTGTTAAAACTTTACAATAAGGCTATTCAAGGTAAAGCTATATTAGTGGACTAAGAACTTTAAAAGTTACATTCAATTAATCCAAAGAATGCTAAAAATCATGTACAGTTTCTTAATGTCACTCAGAGGAAACAGTGAGTTTATTCAATATCTTACAAATCTGATTAACTCTTGCATTGTGGGATATAGAAAATCCATATTCACCTTAATGTATTGTAAGTTTTATCCTGATGTAAAATACAGGAAATTGGAGAAAAATACCTCTCCACAGCACTTCTACATTCTTAAATTTAAAAAAAAATGTCGTAAAAAATATTAAGCAACTTGCCAGGCTTGCTCAAAATTTACTACTGGTAGAATAATGATTTGCCTATAATCTGTTTTAATAATAAAAATAGTAATGCAGAAAAAGGACTGGAAGTCTGGTCTTTGTGACAAGAGGCCATTTTCAAAAGATGAAAGAAGTACTGGAATTGCGTCTTAAGGACTATTTTAATAAATGTTACTTTCTGTCAGAAGCAGATACAAGAGCAATGGCAAAGGAGAGACAAAAAAAGGATAACCACAATCTCAGTAAGTATACATTCATCTTCCATCTCATTAAATGGAATGTATGGAGAATGCAAAACCATGATACATTAGCTACCACAACTCTGCTCTTCTTCTAGACCAGCATCTGAGCAGGCTAATCAAATTGAACTCAGACTGCAAATGCAGGCAACCATAAAGCTTTCTTTCTTGAAATTAATTTATGTCTCTGACTTTGTCTTTCAAAATACTTTGCATATTGCAATTAATTTATTTCCATATAATCTCCTGCTATTATTTTTTCACAGTAGCACACTTCACTTGATGTTTTCTCTAAGAAATACAGGGCAAAACAGACAAGAAAGTAGGCAGATTATGGGAAAAACAACAGTGAAAATCCAGTCTTCACACCTTTTTTAGTGAAGTACCAAAGCAAGAGGCTGTATCTTTTTATGGGTAACAGGGAAGGAAAAAAAATTGCATAGGATATCAGACAACTTCTAAGTGGTTGCTAAACTCTTCAACTTATTGAAATTATATGTCACCAAAGGAAATCAGTGCAGGACTGTGTGAGACTCACCAGTGTTCTGACTCTGTCACACAAGCCCCATAACGCCTGTTATCTGGGATATGCTTCTGTTTCCTTTATGGACAATAGTCCGGCTATGTACAGATGATAGGCATGTTGGTTCTAGAGGAACAGCCTTAGAGCACAGCGAAATTCATAGTTCAGTGTCTAAATATTAGAATTACAAAAATAAAAAAAAATTTTTGGTTTATATAGAATAGAAAAAAGCCATCAGTTTCATTACTGGGAGAAGATTGCCTATAAAATGACACAATTTTTCCCTCTAAAGTGCAATTTGAAACAAAAAGACTACAAGATTATTTTTGGAAAGTGTTGAATAAAGCAGTTACAATTTTCAAATTCTCCTTTCCAGTTCTTCCAACAGAAATAGTTTGGGAGTTGGATTCAATGATCCTTATGAATCACTTCCAACTTGAGATAGTCTATGATTCTATGAATTTAAAACTAACTTGGCGATTAGTTAATAGCCACTCCTTATATTTTATTCTCTTACTTCTGTCTTCTTTCTTTCTCTGGGTATTCCAGTAATTAAAGAGGGATTTATGGCTTTACTTGCATGAAATTACATACCTGAAAGTATACATCCACTGACACAATGTGCTAGCAATCACTGTGGACAATCTTCTGCTACTTAGAATTTCCAGAAGGCATCCTTATATCTGTCTGTAATATTTTTGTGGACTACAGACAGACCATGATGATTTTTAGACATGCTGTTAGCACGTAATCTCTG
Organism: Cyanoderma ruficeps; assembly: GCA_008694505.1. Taxonomy (NCBI): domain Eukaryota; kingdom Metazoa; phylum Chordata; class Aves; order Passeriformes; family Timaliidae; genus Cyanoderma; species Cyanoderma ruficeps. The sequence continues at coordinate 6,974,697 of VZDJ01004378.1, forward strand.
AAATGGCATTGCAGCTGCTGTCTGACTTGTTAGGGCAGAAATGGAGAGTTCTGCAGGACTAAGAAAGGGGGTGGGTAGGAGTTACCTGGAACTACAAAGGGAAAGATCATAGATACATTAGGGATGCCTGGAGTTACTATTGCTTCCACCGTTTGCTTTGGTTTATTATAGTCCTTCCTGATCACAGAAGAAATGTCTGAGAGCTTTCTCTCACCACTGGCAAATGACCTGAAGGCCATGAAGATACCACTGCAGAAAGGCAGCATTTGTTGTGGCTTGGGTCCAGGTGCATGTCCGGGGCCCAAAGGCTCTCTGGACATAACTCCACTATCTAATGGCTTGGACATAATAATGCATTGCATATAAAGACTTTATCAGTGTGATTTACCCTTTTAGGAGGATCAGGTTTCTCAGCGATGGTCGGAAAAAATCAGTTTTTGAAAGTTGATTAGAATTGTACAAACTCTCAATTTTCACATTGAATTAAAGCCTACATTTCACAGAAATGTTCTTGTACATTCTAATAACAAGGAGTAATAAAGGCACTGGAAAAAAGTTCCTTTGGAAAGACTGTATATTTAAAGAAACCATTGAAAGAGATTTAGATTTAAGAAGTGGAACTCCTTCATTCAACAGACAGAGTTTAAAGTATTACATAATGTTTTTTGACATTGGGGTTCTTTGCTTCCAAACGAAGAATGTTATATCATTATCTAGTCCATTCAGTTTGAAAAAGAATTTTCTGATTTGGCCTATGTAAAATTTGATGCTTGAAATATTACTGATAACTCAGGATATCTCTGGAAGGGTTACAGACATACATCAGGAAAGTTACATTGCAACATGTTTCCAAGCTTAAAAATCTTTCCCCCTAACTCATTGATACAACCACTGGAAGTTTCTGTTCAGGAAAAAATGCAAAAATACAAAGAAAAACGAATTCTGTAAGTGTTCAGTTGTAAGGATAATTTTTTCTTTGCTTTGTTTTATAGCTAATGCTTAGTGGACTACTTTTTGATGAATATCTTACAGAGTTTTCCACAGTGTAAATATTAATTAAACAACAGCTATTATGCCAAAGGATGGTATAGTTAAAGCACATTCTTCAATTTTGTTTGTCATGCCATTATTTTGCCAACAAAATTGAAATATATTTTTAAAATTTTTTGGTCGTTATGTGTTTCTGTACACTGGGCTCTCCTACAAGACCCAGCACATTCATTCTAACATGATGCAGGGGTTCACTAAACAGTGCACTCAGGAGGATTACACCAGTGGAACACCAGTAAAGACTGCTGGTTTCTGACACCCAGCAGTACCCTGATGGGACTACATTCTCACTGAATACACTTTCTGTGTCAAAATTATATACAAGTAATTCCCCAAAGCAATGAGATGTTCTCTGGACCCATCCATTAGAAAAATGTGAAGTTTCTGAAGGATCACATGTACCAGCCTGGATACCAGTACAATGCTGACAAAGTGAACCGAGAGCACACAGAGAGGGTACTCATTTAAAAGAGATTTATTTTCTCTTTTTTCCTTCTAACTAAACTACAAAGTGAACCAAGACACCCTACATAGCTTGTTTTATGAGAAGCATAAATTTAAATCCAGAAAATATATCACATTGTTTAAACCATGGTGGGTTTTTTCATTTTCTCTACGTTTTAAAAATTATCATAAATACTTTTTGTGCTGTCCATCATCAAAGGAAACAAATGTAGAGGGGATGAAGTGTTTTTGGGACATAATCTTCCTCTGTTTCAGTGAGGGGATACGGTTGTAGTTTTGTACTCTCTGTGGGTTTAAATGCTGGTAATTGTAAATAAGGAACAGTGAAGCTGTTACCTTGTGATCTGTAACAGGAGTTCTGCCAAAATATAAAATTGCTGGCTGAATTATCTTGTATCCCTGAAGCTGAAGTTACCAGCAAGACTCCACTAAGCTGAAATCTCTGTTCTGTTGGAGCATGGTGGAAAAAGAATATATAAGCATCAGGAAAAAAGAAATGTTAGCTCACATTTAGACAATATGTGACTATTTCATTCTCTAGAAATCTAATTGTAAATAGGAGAAAACCCTATTGTTAAGATAAGATACAGATGGTACTAATGAGAGAGTTTGTCCTGAGATTAAGTCAGAGACAGGTAGGAGGTCATGTTGGGACTGCAATTTGAAGAAGATTTTCTCTGTATGTTGACTAACTTGTTTGTAACTAATTAAAATGTTTTATGTTGAATTTCTCCAAAAATATTTCACCATAAAAATAGTAACTGTTTCTTTTTAACAGTTGAGAGAAGAAGAAGGTATAATATTAATTACCGAATCAAGGAGCTTGGCACACTCATCCCCAAGTCTAATGATCCGTGAGTTCAACTGTCTTTCCTATAATAATGTTTATAGTATTAATACAGGAAAAAAGAGACAGTTGTGTATCCTGGCTATAGGATTAAGTAATGGGATACAAAATCTTCCAAGGCAGGTTACTGGCTCAGATCAGGCTGTTGAAGTAACAAACTGATGGATTTTTCTGTTGGAAAAATGTTCTGTTTTGCCTGTTGGAAAAGCTTATCTGAAAGCATAATAATATGAAAACAATTTCAGGGTGTTTAATAGACACTGCCACTTTAAGGGAAAACAAACAAACCAACCAAAAAACAATAAAGACCACGAAAACAAACAAAGAAAAAGGCCAAACAACAGAAAGTCCATCTCTCTGTCACCGAGCACATTGTGTGGTGTCTCTGGAGAAGGAAGTAGTGATGCTTTCAGCTCTTGCCATGGCCCTCTAGTGGGATAACACAAAGTAAATGTTGTCAGTCTGCCCTTTGACTAAGAGAAAAAATAAAATCAATTTAAGAGTCTGTAGACTGAGCATTTTTCAAAAGTCCTCAACACAGTGAAGCAAAAGCACCAGTCCTAAAATGCAAGAATAACAGTAATAATTGCTGTAATTGCTATAATAATATCATTTTATACTAATGCATATACTTAAAGAAACAAAAAATGCATATTGCTTGAACTGTATGTGCATTCCCTTAAAGCTTATATTTGTCATCAACAGGAAAAAAGCTGCCTTGTAAAAAAGCCCATTGCAAGATTAACAATAACAATTCAAAGTGATTTTTAATGCAGAACTTTAGCCTTAGATTTCTCTTGTCGCTCAGGGAAGACTTAAGACAGCGTACCAGCATGATTGTGACATGCATAAAATTGATTATACAGATTTTGTCTTTATCATTTGCATGTCAATACAGATGTGCATGATACTTCAAATGAAACAATCCATTGATATTCAGCTTTTTTAATCTTAGGACTAAGAAACTTTTGATTACATTAAGGATATCTGCAACAATACCATGCTGTGTGAGACTTACACAAGTAGAAGGTTGGCTTTACTTGAAGTGAAGCCACCAGAGAGAAAGTTAACATATTACATCCATTTTACAGAATTCAGAAACTCAGCTCCTTCTGTAGCATCCACCAAAGATTGCATAAATGGGCATGTTATTTATTATTAATATGGAATTAGGTGGTAAAGCTGAATTAAAGTAAAAAGCACTTTATGTACTTAAATAAAGTTTTGGGCATGGGATCCATTGCAAGCAGAAACTGATAGAAATGTTTTAATTTTGCTGTGCATCCTTCACCATTCAATACCATTTGGGCAAGTAATTGAAAGATTTCTCAGGAAAACAGTGGATGGCACTGTTGGTTTGCAGCTATAAAGCAAAAATAGAAATTGGTTATACTGCAATTAGAGACAGGCATGGGGTACAATTTCCAGTTGCACTTTTTGATTGCCTATAAAGGTGTTTCACTTATGTGTCTTGATCTGGATTCAGGTTGAATTTGTGAACTCAATCAAAACATTAATACCTAGAGTAACCATTTAAGCCGTTCTTAAAATTATTTACCTGGACCTGCAGTTTTGCTCCAGTAAGTGGATGATGGACTTCACCCTCAGTTTTTGGTGTTGTTGCCTGATGAAAAAGTTTCAGGTATAGATTCTGAAATCGTTGCCTTATCTTGTTTTAGTCTGCAAACCCATGACTGAGTTCAGCAGTGTGACCAGACCCAGAGTGATTTATGTTTACAAAAGCACAAGGTGAACTTAAATATCTCACATTCTGAAGACTGCTGTCTTCAAAAGGCTGATAATCAGTACTCCTTTGGAAAGCAGGCCTACTGAAAAGCTTTTAAGTTAGTGCTAAGAAAAAAAAAGTCATTAAAATGTGCAGGGCTTTTGAAAAACCAGGTTGCAACATAATTTTATTATAGCTGAGTGCAAAGATAAATTAATTCAAAGAAGTGTAAGCACTTTCTTTTGTATTTGTATTTTTAGGTGGAAATATATTAATTTGAACATGTTGGTTTTTTTGGCTGAGCAGAAGGAAGTTATTGTTACCTTTTGATATGGTCTTGTTTTGCCAAATCATAACTCAGCATCCTTATTCTTTCTTTCAGTTCTTGCTTTTTACTTCATAGCACCTTACTGTGCCCCCAGCCTGCCCCCTCTTTGAAAGAAAGAGATTTATCATGGCTTACTGTACTTTATCTGTAACATTTTATCACACATAACATTTTTGCCTCATATTGATTTTAGAAGATTCTTCTTATAGTGGAAACTTAGCTGTAAAAGGAGAAAGCTTACTGGTGCTTAGGCTAATGACAGTGAAAAAAATCAGCCTCTGCATTGAAGAGCAAATACTACTATAACTAAGCCATTGTGGTTAGCATGCCTGTCCCAGATGGCTTGCTTCAAAAAGATTACATTCAGAATCAGAAACAGAAAAGGACATTTTTATGCCATTTGGAAACCTTTTGTGATTTATATTTCTTAGAAGGGCCATGTGGGGTTTTTATTTCACTTTTGTTTTGTTGGTTATGGAGTGAACTTGTTTGGCTCCTGCAGAGCTTCTGCATGGACTTTCTTTTGACTGGATTAAACCCTTATTTTTTTCACTTTTTTTTTTCCTAATTTAATGATGAAAAGTGTGGATTACATTACATAAATGAATGGGTGTTTTAAGTTCACTTCATCAGCATTAGAAAATGAAGATAAGTATAAGTTACAAAGAACTATGACTCTTTTGTTTAATTTTCAATGCTTAGATATCCAAGTGCTAGATGATTCAGAAATGCAAATCAGTTTTACAGAATAATTCAAAAATAGAATTTTAAAAATGCCAGAAATATTCAGTTCTTTTTGCTGAACAACTCATAACCTGCTCCTTTAATTATGCCTGCTTTTCAATTTGTGTTCAACCTTTTAGAATCCACCTTTTAGGTGGTTAACAGGATTTTTTATTGTGATGGAGTCTGGCAATGCCTACACAAGAGCAGTTTAATGATAGTCAGACTTAAATTGCCAGAAAGCTAAGCAAGAAAAAACCCCTTCCTTAAAGAATTCTAGTAATTTTACAGAACTGGAATATTAAGAGAACTGCTGAGGGTTTGGGTTGCTCTCACTCTCTCCTTTCTGCTCTCTGCACCTCTCTGTGCCTGACCTCTGTGATGTCTGTGGACAGACCCTCTGGCAGCCAGCACAGACACATTTCTTGCAGAGGAAAGGTTTGTGTACACCCATGCTGGTATAAGGTGGAAACTTGCTGCCTCTTTCAGAATAATACACTTTGCAATTGTGCAAGTCCTCAAAACAAGTACAAAGTCCTTCCAAGTACTTCTTTGAGCAAATTTCTTTAGTTTAAAGCTAATTTCTCAAAAACAGGAAAAGAAATGTTCTGCAAACAGAGTTTCAACTTTGCAAATGTATTTGTTATTAGTAACTGGCCTATGTCTGGCAAACCCTGAAACTATCACACTCTCTCAAACACTGCTTTTATTAATTAGTTCTAATCTTATATGACCAGATGTTCCCATCCTTCCTACAGGAGTTCAACTTCTGTAAATTAGGGAAACTCCTTTGACTTCAGCAAAGTTAAAGTAATTAAAATGAGCTGAAGACCAGTCTCTTTTCTATGTTTTGTTTCTCCAAAATGGGAAATTCTACTTGGTGAGTTACATGTTTTGCTCTGGGCATCTGAGTTTTGTAGAGAGATTCAGATGTTAAAGTCAGGAGGATACAGGATTCATAGATTAATAAAACATAATGTGTTTTTTATTTTTTTAAAAAAAAATTCCATACAAATCTTGTTATTTTTGGTAAACCTATGTCTCTTAAACTCACTAACACATCTGTAGCTCGCTACAAACTTTAAAATACTCTACTACATGGACACACAGGAGCAAAGAAGCAATTCTCCTTTGCAGAGGCCATTTCTGATGACCAGACTGGCAAAACATCTTACTGCTCTCAAGTGACTTGGCTTGGATGTAGAATTTCCCATGTATTTCAGTATTTACAGGATGGTCCATGCATGCATTTAATAAAAATCAAGACTAATAAAAACAAAAGCGAAACAAAAAGAAAAATAGAAAGTTAATAGAAGTGAAAGATCAAAAGGAAGAAAAGAATTCCTGCCATATTTGAAGATCAGTAGATCTATATCTAAGTTTTTAGGATGAAAAAAGTTAATAATGCAAGTATTTTGTCTGTTTTTTCACAGAAGCTTCTCATTAAATGAGCAACAACTGCTAGTGATTTCTCAGTTTTTAAAGGTTCTAAAAATGTGGTTGTAGACCTTTCCATTTCAGTTTTTATCTCTAAGAGCAATCTACAAATCTCTAAAAAGCAAAACCTACAATTTTCTATTGACAATTTTATAACTTTTCATGTAGTTTTATTTAGAATTCGTTGTTTTCAGAGAAATAACAGAAACCAAATAACCGATCAGAGAATTTCTGCATTCTTCTCACGCACTTGTGCTTGGAGTTAATCCATTTTCAAATGCTGAGTTGCTTTTTCTTTCAATCATAGAGTAATCTGCTTGCCTGCCTGATATGTACAACTAGATGTATTTCACACTATTGGTAGGCAGCAATTTCACCTTTACCAGCCCAAATCTGCCTTCATGCTCACCAGTTGCATTGTTGCTCTTCCAGCCCTGCACATCTGCACAGAGCCTCTGTTGCTCTGCAGCACTGTTTGTGACTGCTGCATGTGCTCTGGGCTAGAATGAATGAACAGTGCCTGTGATGCAGAATCAGCACAGACACCTTCAGCATTTTCGTTAGACCCTGGTGAAGAGAGACATGAAGTGAAATCCACGTTGACTTCTAAGGTCACCAGCTGTTCCTTTGCTGTGCTGTCTTCAGACACTGGAAGGTTTAACTTCAATATTCCTCGTTCAATAAGACACCAACCAGTTTGTGTCCATGAGAAGGGGTGGAGGGGCCATCCGTGGGATATGCACACATGCACAGACACACATACATGTGCACAGGTTAAAGAACAGCTTCTTAAACAGCAATAGTAACTACTGCATTTTTATCCTAGCTCTCCATTACAGTTTTGCCTCTCAGCTCTGTAAATATTACCACCAGAGACATCTATCCATATGTATCTAGTACAAAAGCTGACCAGGTCCATCTCTCTGGCAGTTTGAACCCAGGAATTAGTCTTTCAGTGAAGATTTATTTAAAACTATGAAAAGAAATCATTACTGTAGAAATAAAACCTAAAACTATCAAGGCAACATGAACTAAAAGTAAACCATATCAAAAGGTGATATTAAATGTAACAATTAAGTGTAACAGGAATGAATTTCATCCAAAAATATTCCAAATACAGCCATGAATATAGGACTTAATCATTTATCAATCAGAAAAATCAACCAAAAATAACTTTTTCTGATTTTGAATTCATAAAATTTTATAACTGTTATGGGGTTTTTTGTGAAAAGACTATGAAATATTTTATTAATGTGTGATATATTCAAATTTTTCTGCTGCTGTTACATTTCCTCAATTATTTCCATTTTTCCAGCTATGGATTTTTTTTAATTTCCTAGTACTGTATCTTTAGGTTTGGACCATCAGTTCAGACCTGTCTTAATTTTGTTTTTATTACTTATTAGAGAGTGACCTTCTTGTCAAGGCAGATTGTATTTCTCCACATGGCATATACGACTCATATCTGAGATGGGAGTGGAGAATCCCAGTTTGAAAAGTTCTTGTCTTGCTACCTTTATTTATTTTATTTATCTTCTTTATTCATTAATGGTCTGGCATAGACAGACAGATGCTTTACTGCCTTTCAAACCCCACTGCAATTCAGTCATAAACAGGGACCTCTCAGTATTTTACCTAACTTTCCAAAGAGGTTTGAAGAAAGTGAAACTGTGACATGGTGATGGCCGTCAAAGATTTGTCCAGAAAATATGCATACTAAAAGCTTCCTTAACCTTTATAGTTTGAATATAGGTAAGCCATTTGAGAGGAGAAAGTCCTCTTCTAGGACACAGCCCACGGGATTCTGGCAAGAAATTCTGTCCTCCCACCTGCTCAAGAGGTACAGGGACAGGAAGGAGAAGGCAGAGGAGCTGCCAAGAGATAATTCAGCCATCGTGAGGGAGATGTATTCTGCTCTTGGCTCCCAGTCCCACTTCTGCTCCAGCTTTTTTGACCAGGCAATGTCTAAATCAGAATACATACCCAATTATGTTTTGGCTTTGTAGACAGTAGGGTTGTAGACAGCAATTATTTTCTCTCTGACCCCCTCACCTTCTAATCCCCAAAGCTGTGCATTTCTGACCTACAGCACTGAGAGCAGGGGAGGTGCCAGTATACTAGAGCCTCACAGTTTGTGTGCTGTCCAAAGGGAACTAACATTTGAATTTGAGCACTCTTGGATCAAAAAAATGTTACTCCCAAATCTCTAGCAAGTTATCTGAATTCTATGGTATGGTTAAACACTGTGGTGCTTTCTTACAAATAATTTTGTGTATTCTTCTTAGTGTCTTAAAATTATCATCTCCATTCAGGTTTTATCCCTAGTAAGACATCAGGAAAATCTGGGTGGTCTGGGTCTCTAAATCCTGTACCTGCCTGGCTTTTGCACTGCACTTTCAGAAGAAAAATAACTGCAGAAATCTCTAAGGATGCTTAGCCTCATGAGGGAAAATGGAGGGGCAAGTAGCAATCTCTTCACTCTCGTGACCAAGGAAATGACATGAGGCTGAGTCAGGGGAGGTTTAGGTTGGATACCAGGTAAGGGTTTTCACCAAGTGGGTAGCTGAGTGTTGGAATCAGGTTCTCCAGGGAATTGTTCAAGAGTTCAAGTGTTTGGACAATGCTCTCAGGAACATGGTGTGATTCTTGAGGTGTTCTGTGCAAGGCCAGGAGTTGGACTCACTAATCCTGGTGGGTGCTTTCCAACTCAGCATATTCTATGGTTCTATGAATAAGGGAAAGTGATAATAGCTGGCAATATAATTTATATTTTTTCCCTCCATAAATGACAGCTCGTAAATATCTGTCTTTGGAATAGGTATTGAAAAAATGCTTGTGTCCCCCCAGCATCAGGTTCTTACTTGTTTTAACAGCTTTTCTTTCTCATGGTTGTGCTTGGGACCAGAAGCTTGGCCAACCTTCTGCTCAGCCTAAGTAATCTTGCAGTGAAGTAGATAGTTTGGATAAAGCCCATATATCTGTATATTTATTGCAGTGAGCTCATCCTGTATAATAAAGTCCGGAAATTTATTAGGAATTAAACATTTTCAACGAAATTCAGTCTTGTTGCAAGACCTTAGTTAAAGGAATGCATGAAAATTTTATAAATGGATGCATGAAAGTCTTTGGACAGTTTCATTTGAACAACTATTTTGCTGCTAGTAAGGCTACATGTAAGCTGGGAGTCAAACCATGACTTACTGAATGACGGGCAGGTTCAATCTAATGTTTTTTAAAGCTTTTACTTTGAGTTGGGATCTGCATGTAGCTGTAGATTTTTAACTTGTTTTTTATATTGTTTCAAGATTTTTGAGCATGATTTTTGCCATTCCCTGGTCATTATGGTTTATGAAAGTGTGATTTCTCTGGTCTGTCATGAATGAGGAGTGGCATTCAGGACAGATCATTTTTTTTCTCTACAAGCATAAAAGCAACCTCATTAGTAAGTCAGGTAAAAGGAGTAGTATATTCAAAATGATCTTTAAAAATTTAGGCTTAAGTCCTCAGTAATGTATATTTCCTAGTTCATTAATGCAGAAATACTGCACATAGATTTTAATCTTAGAGTTAATAATAAAAGCAATTTTCACTAAAAATATAAAAACTGTAATGGTAGAATCATGATATTGCATTTAGCTCTCCCACAAAAAGTCACTTTATTACTTTCTTTTGACACTTATTTTCATTCTGGGATTAATTTTACTATATAAGGGCTTCTTAACTATTCTATTAAAATTTCCATTCAGAAGCAATAATATCTAAGAGTGAATAATAGTCATGTAAATCATTATTTCATATTAATGTAAAAGATTTTGTAAGTTCTTATGAATTCTGCTGACATGCACAATTGTGAAAAGGTTATCTCTACATTCTGCAGTGATATGCGCTGGAACAAAGGAACTATTTTAAAAGCATCAGTAGAGTACATCAAGTGGCTACAAAAAGAACAACAGAGAGCCAGAGAATTAGAACACAGGCAGAAGAAATTAGAGCATGCTAACAGAAGACTTCTACTCCGAATTCAGGTTTGTATAAGTGTTGTCACGAACTACAAAGCTTTCCCACTACTTATCCCCCATCAAATTTTGTTAATCTATATAATTTTTCTTCAAATGATGTTTATTAAAATTAAATTGACTTTGCCTATTTATTTATCTGTATATTGGGCAGTATTTTTTTAGATTTCCAGGAAATTTCTTTGATAATTATACCTTACATAAAGTAACTAGTGGAAAAGCAATAAGGTATTCGTACAAACAGTTTCATTATGCATGTGTCAGAATCAAAGACAGACAGAAAAGAAAGGGAAATAAGTATATTCCTGCAGCCGAAATCAACACTAGACACAAAGTTTCCATCAGTATTTTAATCTTCTCTTTCAAACTATTTAGTGCATCACAATTCCCAGTAAGTGTCTTATGTTATATCTGCTTTTGACACAAAGTGGCAGAATATAGCCCTTTATGGCTTGAAAAGCAAGATTCTAATATAGACACACACCTATGGAAATGGCATGGATAGATGTGTAGATAGATGTAAAACCAATAATCTTACATATGTTGATTTACTCATATTTCTGTATAATATAAGCATTATCAAGTAAAGTATCTTCTTTTTTATAATGAACTATCAAGTTGCAGCATTTCTCTCCTACCTTCATTGGATTCAGCATGCAATGGTTTTAGAGAGGCTGTCCTACCTCTTCTTTTCCTGTACAATAGTTGCTTAATGACAGAAAGGGATATAAAAACACTCGAGGGGCAAATTTTCTGATATGAAAAAATTTAATATTTTAAAATTTAATCTCACAACTGGGCAATAGGTATAATAAATTTTAATGCGTGATTTGTATAAGTTCTGCAGTTGTTCTGGAGAGACTGTTTTCTCTTTTTAAATTGTTGTCTAATTTTTTTTTTTTTTTTTAATGATAGGAACTGGAGATCCAGGCACGTGCACACGGCCTTCCAGTCATGTCTTCGCTCAGTGCTGTCGATTTAGCTGCACAGGTCATCAAACAACAGTCTTATCCAGAGGAGAACTCTGTAGACTACTCTCAACAAATGCCTCTGGTACATGTACAAAATTCTGATGTCTGCAATGGATCTACAGCCTTTTCTGATCCGCTTTCACACTTCACGGATTTGTCCTTCAGCGCAGCTTTAAAAGAGGAACAACGACTAGAGGAAATTTTATTGGATGACACAGTGTCACCATTTGGAACAGACCCACTCTTGTCCTCCACATCTCCAGCTGCATCAAAAGAGAGCAGCAGGCGAAGCAGCTTTAGCACAGATGATGGAGATGATTTATAAAATCAGAAAGGGTCTCACACTTCTCTAAACCACCGTGTTAAAAGACTGAGTTGAACGTAAGCGTGGTGTTTGGTCTTATTTTAAATACCTATAAGGAGAGAGACTGTAAAAATCAATTACTACATGACAAGGGTTTCAATCAGCCCTTACTTCACAAGAAAATAAGACAGACATGAACTCATATCACTCTGCCCCAAACTCACCCTCTGTTCACAGCCTACATTTGCATAAATTTTTCTTCACTGGGAATATTTTTACTATCACTTCATGACTTTTTAGAGTACTATGAAAATGGTTACCACAAAAGGTATACCCATGTTGCAAAAGTGTATTCAAACTTTTTTCAGTCTGCTTACACTTCTCTGCTACAAATATGAGCTTTAGTCATTTGCTAATTTCTTTATTTTTTTATAACTTAAAATTCTACAAAATGCGAAGCAACAGTGAAGTATTTAAGCTGGGAACTGTAGAAATATTACAGGTTTTAAAACGTAAAAATGTCAGATGGTAATGCTTTCACACATGAAGTTTAAACTGTGTGGGCTTCTCTTTAAAAGGAGAAAATCCATTAAGCTTTCCATGGAATGCCATTAGTTTTTTAATTTCATTTGTAGAAAAAGAACACTCTTTTAAGTATATTCTTTAATGACACAGAAGAAAAATGGAAACAAACATAATGACAGGGACTCAAATGAACTCAGGCAGAAAAAGACACAGCATTGCAACAGAAAGACTATGGATATACAAGACAGCACAGACATTCTATGTTAGAGTTAGCACAATTTAAAAAAGCACTACTCATGACAGTGCTATGTCAGCTACTCATTCCAAGGATATTCAAACTGTGTCCTTTTTTATTTCGAAGAAATTGGAATTCAGATACAACACTGGGATGTTGGACGACATTTTCAGTGTCCTTTGACAGCACAGTGAGGTTTTTCCAAAAGGACTCTATCCATATGTGTGTTTTGATCCCTTTGGAAGCAGAGGGATATGACAAGATTCCCATTGCGTACACTATCAACAACAAGAATTTGATTTCATATTTGGCTTTGACTCCCTGCAGAAAACCTGGAGAGGAAGACTTCTCAAACTGAAGGGAATATTCAGAAACACTGATGTGATGTACTTCCAGCTTGCTAGGAAGGGGGCATTCAGAAAACTCACTTCCATACATAGTGAAATTCTAGAGAGTGATGTACTTAATGTTCCTGAAGCCCATTAAGTGCAATCGTCCCAACTGTAATAATAAAACATGGGAAAATAAACTGGAACAGGTTCTTCATAGCTCTTTTTCAATCAAAGCCAAAAGATCACATTAGGGAGTTGTTATGGTTTAACCCCAGGCAGCAACCAAATCTCACACACCCACTTGATCACTGCCTAGCCAGACTTATTGGGGAGAGAATTGGAAAGGTTAAATCTGGAAGGCTCTTGGGTTGAGATAAGGACAGTTTAGTACGGAAAGCAAAAGCCGTGCACAAAAGTGAAGCAGAACAAGGAATTAATTCACTACTTCCCATAGGCAGGCAGCTGTTCAGCCATCTCCAGGAGAGCAGAGCCCCATCACATGTAATGGGAAGTCAACTGCCATCACTCCAAAATCTCCAGCCCTTCCTCCTTCTTCCCCCCACTTTATATACTAAGCATGATTTGATGTGGTGTGGAATATCCCTTGGTCAGTTGGGGTCACCTCTCCTGGCTGTGTCTCCTCCCAAACTCCCAGGAACCCCCAACATCCTTGTCAGTGTGTCAGTATGAAAAGCAAAAAAGGCCTTGGCTGTGTAAGCTCTGCTCAGCAGCAACAAAAACATCTTTGTCCAGAATAAATCCAAAATACAACCTCATAGTTGCCATTGTGAAGAAAATTAACTCTGCCCCAGTGGAGACCACCACAGGAGTTCCATAATGATTCAAAATATGTTTCAAAAGTGTGTATTAATTTTGCTGTCACTGAACCTGACTCACTCCAGAAGTGTCACAGGTTTGAAAATAGTAAGAAGAGATTAAAGTGGATTACTTTTTGCATGAACATACTATCCAAAATGAAAGCAATTGTTTCTTAATATTGCCTCTTTTGTTATTGGTACCTGGGCCCTCCTAACAATCATTGTGAGGTTTGTGTTCCTGCCAGGCCACAGCACATACCTTACTAACCCTGGCAGTGTCACAATAGTTTCATAATTGGAAAATTAGCAGCTGGATAAAAAATCACACCCAGATGGCTATGAAAGATGATGGTTTCTCCAATTTCACAAGAATATTTATAATTTTAGGAATCTCAAGGTTTTCTATCACTTAGCGTAAAGAACTTGGATGTAAGGTGCCTGTAAGCACAGACCTGACCATTAGAAGAGGTTTTGATACACTCGCACTTCATGGATTTAAAAAAAAACCTACCTGACAGGATCCTGGTAATATTATTTTGTTTTCATTTGGTGTTTTTGTTTGTTTTTTTGTTTGTTTGGTTGGTTTATTTTTTAGTGTATTTATTTATTTTGTTTGGGTGGGGTTTTTTTGTTTGGTTGGGGTTTTTTTTGTTTTTGTAGCATATCAGAAAGACAAACAAGTATTAACCAAAGATAACTGGATATAGAACTGACCGCCATTTTAATTGGATTAATTAAAAGAGGAACCAGTTTGTCATAGTTATGTCAAAGACAATTGCCAATACTGACATCTGAATCCAAAACATGATGAATTAAAAGTAACCTTTATGCCCATATTGTGTGTAGCGTAGTATGAGTATTGTCCATTTCAGCTGACAAAAGGAAGGGTTATTTGGTTGATATCAAATGCCATTTGTCCTTGTACTGCTGTTTCTACTACATTAGTTTTAAATACACCAGTGTGGATTGCTCATAATGGAGAAAGAGAAATTAAATATGAATGTATTACATGATTTTCCCATTGAACTTTTACATGTGAGTTAGACCATACTTCTGAACTATACTAACTTTAAAAACCATCCTGAATATCATCACTTTTATAAGCACTGTTCTAAAAAAAAATTATAGTGCATCCATTAAATTTTTTAAAGTTGATTTTCATTCTTGTGATCATTGCTTCAGTCTAAAGCATCAGAATTTTTCTCTTCTTGCATGAGAAACTTAAGATAGTCAATGCTCTTTTTGCAAGCCACTGTACTGCATCTATCATTAAACATATTCAAGCTGTCTTCCTTCACACAAAACCCCCAGCCCCATTGCTCAAAACAATAAATGCATTAATCCTTCTAGGTGTTTATTAAGGCAATGGTATTTCACCAACACTGCTTTTCTAGTAAGAAGTCATCATAATTTGGTATTTCAGCTATTAATTGCAGCCTGATTACAGGTTAACCTTTGAAATTACATGATGGTACAGACTGAAACCAGACTAGGACATTCTGGGGATTGAAGGTGCTACTGAAGGTATTTAGGAGATGCATGTGCTGATATTCATATCCCAGACTTTCTGGAGAAAGTACTCCCTCTCCCACCACAGGCTTGGAAACAGTGCTGTGAATCTGAGAGGACTTCTTGGGCAGAGTCAAGCCTAGTCCTACCAGCTTCTGCAGAGGAAAGGGCCTTCTTAACTACAGGGACAAATCCTGACATTTTCTGTCAGGCAGAATTTCCTTGCTGTCCATGCAAGTTTTATTGGGCTGAGTTGTGGTGCAAGCAAAATACATTTTTAGGCTATTTCCAACAGAGATCTCTTTAATGACATCTCATGAAAATGCTGCATAATATGCCCATGGCTCTGGGCCTAGAATTTGAAGTCTTACAGATCTTGCCCTCAAGCAGGGCAGGGGGTAGAAGAACTGGCTATTTTTGTCAAGATGTACTAAATGAGGAGTTATTGCTTGTTTTCAGTAGCAGCTGTTCAAAGCTGGTGGACATATTCCAACAGAATCCACAAAACAGCAGACTAATAATTACACAAAAGTAAAGGGAGTTGAAATATTAACATCCTGTTTAATTCATGACATGAATATAGATGCTATACTAAGAAAAGAAAACGAAATTATCTCATTGTGCATAGCATGGATAGTGGGAAAAGCTACAGTAAGTGCAAACAGTTTTAACAAACAGGAACTCAGTTGCTTTATACCATAAAATAACTAAATAGAATTCAGTCACTTAATCTTAATAAGAACATTGATATTATAATACATTCTGAATTTAATAGAACTGTATATATGAATGGAAGATGTAAAATTATTGTAATTTAAAATTATGTTAAGTCTCTTAGATAAGTAAAGGCATTTACATTGCTATTATGAGACTGTAGAATATTTTTATAATAATTGCTATTTTTCATTGTTAACCATATAGTATCTTGTTTTCTAAGTCATTGTATGCAGACAGAATGTACTTTATTACGCACTATATATGCAATCTTTTTACAATTACATTTTATACTTGCTGGAATTTTATGCTTATTGTATTAATATAATTAAAGGATTGAAATGAAAACATCTTTTTATATGTCCCTTGTCAAACTTCACTGTCCAGACCCTCAAAAATGCCACCAAAAGGTAATATAGTAACATCCAGTAAGAACATCTGAGATATCTAACAGACAAAACACTTCACAACTGCTAAACATTTAGTCCATTATGATACATCATGATCCAGTAGCATCCCATTAATAAAAATAATTGATACATTCTTTAATATGGTCTCCTGCCATCTGCTTATTCCTGCTGCTAAGGCTTTGATTTATGGAAAGTGTTTTCAGAATGTTGCAAAATTGCTAGCAGGCATGATGCTATCAGTTAAATCACTAAGAAGCTCTACAAAAACCTTTTAATGTACTAGATGTTCCCCAGACAATCTAGGATAAACAGAATATTGTATTTTAAGATGTAAAACATTTTTTAAAGCTGATAATTAAGGTAACATTTGGCACTAAAAGATACTCACTTAAGGAAGTAAGTAAGGATTCGGATTTCATTTTGAATTCCTAATATCAAAAGTGCTGCCTTCTTTAGAAGATATTTGGTGCTTTCTGTGCATGAAATGATGTAGAAGTTGTTGAGTGGTAATACAAATTTCAACTATAGTTTTGTAATAGTATACCATTTCATGTAAAACAGTGCTCATTGTTTGTGTACATCAGATAAACACTTTATTTGTACTAAAGTTTTCTTCAGTCCCTTTATTTTGTCAAATCATTAAGGCACTCCATCAGTATTAAAATTGAATAATATTATAAATATTATTTAAAGTTCAGTGATTATCTATAGAAAGAAGCTTTTCTTTTTTACATATTTATTATGTACTTAGGATTTGACCATAAAAGGTACTCAGCTCCTTTGTGAAGGGACTGAGAGCCCCCACTCCACTTTGTAGAAAGCCAATGTATATCCTGTTTAGGACTCAGACAATTAATAATTAAATAAACAACATCAAAAAAATAAAATCGGAAGTTATTTCGGTGATTATAAAAGCCCCATGTCATACACTGCTTGATTAAAAGTAGTGAGGTTTCCAACTGACAGACAAACAGATTTAATGTCAGCATCATTTGTGGTGACAACCAATGGGAGATTAGAGGAAAATGTATGAAGTTGTGGTAATAATCAGATCAAAAGTCTAGTTATAAAGGAAACTGCAGCAGTGAAGTATGCTACGGCTTATTGGTTAAATCACTGGTACCCATCAAGTTAAATATATATCAGTTTCATTAATTGGCAACCACAAGACAACTGTTCTATATTCAGGGTGGTGATGATTTTGATATAATCCACCACATTGTGGTTAAGTATATGATTCATGTAATAAGAAGAAGGTGCCTCCAGGCTATTGTTCCTACCATGGATTAAAATTTACATATTGCTTCTCCTTATGTCAAAACATCTGGTGCCTGCAAATGCTAACATTTCGTTAAAAAGTTTCACAAGATAGGAAAAGTGGATTGGAAACATTGCATGTGAATCATTCAAGCATTATAATGGAATAAGAAGCTGAGTTATGAACAGGCAGATTGAAAAGTAGTGCAGTCAAAGAGATTCATATGCTTATGAGTTCAAGACAACACTTTGTGTAAGAAGGGGAAATGCCTCAAATCCTAGGAATATCCAGTGAGTTTTTTTCAAATGTTACTGAGACATACAATCTTGGTCTTTCCAAACTCTGGGCATTTTCCTGCCCAGATCCCTGTATCTAACCATATGCACTGAACTGCCAAGATTGTGTTTAATACATACATTTAATTCATGCACTTTAAGACGTTGGCATTCTTACCTGCCATGAGGTTTCCTCAGAAAATTTTGTGACTCTTATATTTACTTTCGTATTTTATAGCAGTATATTTCAGGCTTGAATTTCAAAAGATTTCACTGGCAAATTATCTTAATTATCTTGCCTCCTTGGAAAACCTATCAGTCCTTGCATTAGCACCTAGACCTAGACTTGAGACCTTTTTCCCTTTGATTTTCAGGTGGACTTAAGATGTTAGTTTTCAGTTATTGAAACCTACTGTTTTTGGGGTGGTTTTTTTTGATGTTAGGTTGTGAAGAAAGCTACACATCACAGATTTCTGTGATTAGCAGATACATTATTGTTGGCACCTTTCCTCTACGCGAAAGGAGGCAATAAACAGTGTTTTCTGTGAAGGGTCTTGATTCAAGTGATATCATATCTATCTATTAATTTTCTGGAATCAATGCATAAATATTCCTAGATGGATATTTTGCTTGCAAAAGTGGAATCATTCAAAAATCATTCTTCTTCAGATGGCTGGTCACAGGGATCCTAATCACCCTGCCTCAAATCCAAAGCTGGGTCACTTTTCAACCCTCCTGACATCCAACAGGTTTAAAACCTGTAAGTATAATACTGACATTATACAATCTGGTATTGGCCCATGGTAGTAAGCCTGCATTTGGCAACATACTTGAGCTCTTCTGCAAACCTCCCATAATTCTGAACCCAGATATGAACAGGAGATTTGAACAAGAGGGCAGCCAAAATCTCAGACCAAGAGCACTCCCTCCTAAAATAACTGCTGAGAACCTTAATTTTGTTAATGGTGGCTAACAGAAGTTCTGGTTGTTTTTTATTTTTAGCCATTTTACCGAAAAACACATTTGTACATTGTATTTACTTGTAACAGATCTGTCTTCAGTTCCCAAAGATTCAAAATTGTTCAAGTTTAATCCTCAGAACTGGACAAAAATCTGTTAGCTAAAGTATTTTACATACTGTTCCAGGAGTAGGTTGAGATAAAGGAAATGCTTCTTTTTAAAACATAACATGACAACCATAAAAGTTCCTAATAGAGTATCTTTTTTATCAATTAGTTTTCTATGACACGTGCACCTCCTGTTGACACTGGGGAGAGGAACCTCAGCAAAAAAAACCTCAAAATCACATTTCTACAGAGTCAGTTGGAAAGTAAAGGGAATAACAAAACTAATTGCAGAAATACCATTCCGTCATTTCCTCTGGAAAACAATTTTTACTGTAGAACAGTTAATATACGCAGCTGGCTTCCTATAAAAGCAAACTGACACAAAGCAATTTAGTCTTACTGCAAAGTAAAGTAAGCATGGTCAATTTTAAGCATGGACCAGAGAAATGACTCCTGCAATAAGCACCCAAGGGAAAGTGTCTCCACTTGGAAATTTACACTCCAAATTACATTAAATTTGACTTGCTCTTTTGCAGTGGGAAGAGAATCCTTTGGGCAAGTGGAAGCAAAACATGAGACAGCTGAAGTTAAGGAGCACGGAAAACAAAAGAAGGTACATTCTTGATCCCAAAATGTCACAAATGGGATTTGGTACACCCAAAGGAAGATCTCTGCTCAAGGGCAAATATCAGCCTGAGACCCAGGCAGAGGAGTACTGGGCTGGGCTCTGGCAGAACCTATACTTCCCCAAAGGAAAGGGGACCTTATTTCAGGGTATTTGCAGCTTCCAGTAGGCTAAGTTATGAGTGTCATGAGTACCCCTTCTTGCCCACTTCTCACACTATTATCTCCATTTTCAAACCTTTCAGAATTAGTTCTGAAAGATAAAAAATAAATTCTCCCCTTTCTTCACTGCTCTTCCTCCCTAAGAGGCTGGTGAAAGTGTGAGGACCATCAAAGCTCCTCCTGCTTCTCAGGGACCAGCTGCAGCTCCAGGTGAACCTGCCAGACCAGTCAGTGGTTTAACAGGTTGGAAGCTCTGAAACAGTGCCAATATGTTACTGGTGACAAGTGTTTATGTGATTATTTCAAAGGCTAGAATAGGTTTTTACATATCTTGATCTTAAAAGTTACCAAGCATAGGAAAAAAATAAACATATTTTCCCTTTAAGCCTTGTTGTTTCAGAAGAGCTAATTTAGTTTTGATGCTCAGGGTATTGAAATCTAGTAAGAAATAGATATTTGGTTCCCTCAGACCCCTCAAGTCCCAAACTGGATGGTTGTTGGCTTCAGGCACTCTTATTGTTGGTAGGAGGTGCACATGGCTTGTTGATAACTGTTGCGGTGCATTTTGGCTTGACCAAATTTCTTCATGCTTCTGTTATTTGTTTTATAATGGTTTGTCCCTGTACCCCCAAGTTAAAAAACCCTTTTGTTTTTTCCTTAGTTCTGGGTCCTGTCCATCACTCTGCAACCCTGCCCAGATTGCTAGAGAGTTCTACTGGGGGGGCCAGGGTGATTGGCAGAGTCCATCTCATCCCCTCCCTTTTCTATGTATGGGATTGTTCTACTGATTATCCTCTTGTTCTGGATAACTCCTCCTCCCTCTGGGATTGGACCCCTTTCCACACCCCCTGTACTTAAGGTGAAACCCAGAGGAAAAAGCTCACTTTTTACATGGCCCCTCTGGGAGAAATAAAACCCAGTTTTAACCCATGTGAAAGTCCTTCTTTCTTCCTCGCCATCGCCACGTTTCTGCCTGAGGCCAAGACCCACAGGATCAAAAAGGTACCAAGTTGTACCCTTAAATGTGAGCTCGGTGCAAGAGCCAGCCGGAAAGCAGCACCGAACCCCCTCAGATAACCTTGTTGGTGGGACCAGACTTTGCATCAAGGGCATACTGGCTTAACTGATGGTTTCCTTCTAAATAAGGGTCCGTGCTTGCATTTTCAAAATTATTTTTTTGATAGTTAAGAAAAATATGGTTATTACTGCAACCATGATCCTCATGCCCTGTTCTGAACAGTGAAGTAACACAGAGAATTAAGTAAATTTCACACAAAAAATATTTGCAAAAATGTGGGTACTTGGTCTTTCCCCTTCAAAGCCCATTTCCTGAAGCAGATGTCTGAAAGTCAAATACAGGCTATGAATTACTTTGATTTGGAGAACTAAGTTCTTAAGGAAACTGAGAGCAAGTGATTGAGGACTATTCATACACTGTTTCAGTGAGATGGTAGCTTTTAAATTTTCTTTCTTTCTGCTTAAAGTGTTTTTGCTAGGTACCAGTAGCAGCCAGAGAATTTAAAAGTAGAAACAGAGACAATGATGTGATTTACTGCCAAATCTTCTGCATACACTCTGAAATACACTCTGAAATATGGACACAGATTTTGTGTACAGAAATAATTAAGATCCTAAGTGTCCTCCTCAAATTCAATCTGCGGGGATGTGGAACTAAGATGTTACTTAGAGGGTGGCACGAGGAACTGATCTTATAAAAAGCATTGCAGCTGCATCACACTTTCCAAGACTTGTTTCTTTCCTCCTTTATGAAGTAACTTCATAAACATCACATTTCTATTCCATTATTAGAGCACATATGCTGTCAAGAAGGCTGTGGACCCTCTGTTCCCATTTAGTGCAAGGTTGCATTATTTCCTTTGTCTATAAAATGCAGGGATACTTAGGTCTGTATTATAAATAATAATACATGTATGCAATGGATGATTCTAATGATGTAGTTCAGTTTCAGGTTTTTACTGCCATTCATAAACTGCTTCAGCAGACTTCTTGTAATTTATGATATCAATAGAGCCCCTTAAATTACATCCTAGATTCTGCCATGTATTGCCCTATGAAAGAAAATGGCTTTGTATCCAATATCAGTGTAAGAGGAGTGCTAAAGGGAGAATGAACCAAAAGTCAAGTGCCCTTTATTGAGAGCGAAAATTGCCTTCATGGTGTGCAATATGTGAGAACTGAACACTTGAAAACAACTGCTGTAATCCTCAACTGAACTGTTTGCTTTGTAGCTACGTGGAGCTCCCTAACACTGGTTTGCAATAAGCTTGTCAGAGTCACAAGAAAGGTGAGTGCATCTTTCACTGTGCTGTACTTTTTGGACCCACAGCTTTTAACGCTGAGAATGTCAGGGTCAAAATACCTGCTGAACATTTTTGAATTGTCCAGTCTGATTCAGGATCTTCTATGTCTTGCAGGGACTGTCTACCACGCCACGACCTGTTGAGGGGAAGCAGAGCTCCCAGGCTGAAAATACTAGTCCTGAAGCCCATGTTGCCCAGAGCAGTGATGGCACTTGTAAAAGGGCCAAACATTCTTGGCTGTAGTATGAATCTGCGCTGACAGTTTTGAGTATTTCCAGTCTTGACCCACATACAAGTACAAGTTGTCTTGTCTGCCTTTGTTAGGCAAGGGGATAAATCCCAATGCACCCATTAGAAGATGGCTCACAGCATGGTGGGCTATTGCCTCCACAGTTTTTTTTCCCCTTTATTCGTCTTCCTCCTGTAAAACCCTCTAAGGAGGTCAAGAACTGCAGGTGGTGAGGGGACTCTTCAAAACTAGCAGAGAGAACTGGCCAATTTAGCACTGAGTTATTTTAATTCAGGTGCTTTCTTCTTCTGCAACGTGTAAACCTTCCTTGAGCAGAGGACTCCTGGGGGTTGTGGCTGGAGGGGATCCATTACTATCTTGGCTCCATCAAAGCTCTTCTGGGGACAGGGAGGTGATGTAGAGGCACTGAACCTTGCTGGGGGACAGCTCATGCGGTTCCCCACCACATGAATTCTTTTATTCCTGTCTAAGGAATTGTATTCCACTGCTAAAAATCAACAGAAAATGAAATTTTACAGAAGCTATACTTACAGAACCAGACAAGCTTCTGATTTCAGAATTCCAAGCTCATTCAGTTGTTCGTCTTTCAACAACAAAAGCCATTTGTATAAGATATTAAATCTGGATTCCGAAAAAACACTATAGCCAGGATAATGGCCAAAATACTTGAAATGTTAATAAATTTTTTAGTGGGTTATTTTTATTATTTGCATGTACTTCTAGTTTTTCAAAATGTTTAAATGGAGTTTGACCTTGATCGTTACCTCCGAGGTAAGGCAACTTTAGAGATGTTCTTTTTGCACAAGGTGCAAAACACAACCTTAGCAGATTTTATATAGGGAGGGGAAATCTTGTTGTTTTCAAGGGTGCTCAGCTGATATTGGAGGGGAATAATCAGATTTATTTTGTCTAAACAACAAAGGAGTCATGAGGAAAAGACTTATTTTGAACATCCCATGTAAATTTGAAAAGGCTTTGTCTTGGTCTGAACTTTGAGTATTAAATATACTGACACCTTGAGATCAAAATGCAGCAGAGGCAAACAAGACATGGCATGTGAAAATGTCTTGGCTTTTTAGATAGTACTTTAATCCTATTGTACCTAACAATTTATATAACGGAACATATCAACTCATAGGAATGTTATCTAGACTACTTTTTATTGCTTTTACTGTTTTATTTCTTTTTTTTTTCCAGTGCAATTTAATTCTAGTGGCACTGTGTAATTTTCATCAACAAAAGAAATTAAATGTATACAGTAGAAAATGGATCCTGTTTTAAAATGCTCCAACCTGTCAGATGTCCATTAATCTATATATATTCCATGTAGGAAGTAGAAAGCAATATGAGTACATTAATACAAAAATTCCTTGTATTTAATATTTACCTGTGGGCATGTATAAAAAAATTCTAATAAATCCAAAGCTACTTACAATTTACAGAATGGGACTAATGCTGATAGTTGATCCTAAACTGACACAAACCAGATATTCTCTTAATGTTACTCCAAGGAATTTTAAACTGACTCTGTTAAAGCCAAGGTTATTTGCCTTGGGGATGCCTAATGGAAGGGTTATTATAACACTGTCCACAAATAGGTGTCTTGAGAGAGTCAGGGCCATAATACTTCATTGACAGCTAATAGATTGTGCTATTGCTGTATCATAGTCATCTTTAAGGCCAAAGGTCACACCTCTTCCTTAATATTTAAATAAAGATACTTGACTGGAGCAGAAAACAGCTTATTGGCAGTGATGGCTGCTGCTCAATTTACAAGAACCTTTACAAAGTCATGCTAATTCCTGGCCTCCTTAGAATGCACGATAACCTTTCATAAATCCATCTTTTCCAGATGTCCTTGGAAATGACAGTTATAAAACTACAAATGATTTGTAATGCAAAATGGGACTGACAGACTTGGAGATTAGTTCTCAGTGTACTAAAATGACTAAAGACTATAGCTAACAGAAGACTTAAACTGCATCAATAAGTATCTGCCAAAACAGCTCATGAGTATCTTCAACATGTTCAGTAAAAGCTGGAAAATAAGGAATACTCATGATTGTAATATGACAAGTGGCAAATTTCCCTCTAAGGGTCTCAGAGCAGAACTTTGTGTCTGTGGGTCAGTCTGGAAAGCAGATTTTGAATTGCTCATTCTTCCATTTCAGCATTTCATTTGTCTGTATCTTCTCATTCAAGAATAAGACTTTTTGTGAACCAAACACAGCTTTTTATGAGATGAAATTCTATTTACATTTACACACATCACAGTTCAAATTGATTATAGAGTGTATTTAAATTTAGAAAGTGCTGCTGAAAATACATTTTGTTAAAAAAGAAATACTCATTCCACCTTTAGGGAGAATATCCTCTTCAAGGTTTTGAAAGTATAACTATAACTAAGGTTTCCGAGTTTCACTAAAATACACTATAATTTCTATTTATGAATAATTTTGTTTTCTGTTACTAGAGGGGAAGCTCTATAATTCAGGAAAAAATTTAAATATACCTGTATAAAGATCTGTGAATTTTTCAATAATTCCAGAAGTCTACAGAAATCAACAGAAATAACAGTTGTTGTCAGGGTTGCCTAGAAATGCAGTCTTCTACCTAACTCAAAAATTACTTTCTAATGCTAAAAAAAATTAGGAGGAGACAAACCCAAGCCAGATAAAGCATTAGGGTGGCACCAACAGCTCATGGAAGCAGCTGTAGGAGAGCAACCTGCATTATGGGTTCTATTCATGACCCTTCGATTTCCTCTCTTAGTTTCAATGTACTGGCTCCCTTTAGTTCTCAGATCCTTTGTCTAAAAGACTGTAACCCTGTGAAGTACTAATTTTTGGAACTTGGAAGCATTCATTGAGTTAATGAAGTATTAGATGAAGTAAATAAGAAATATTATCCATCAAGTTAAGGATGTATGCTATTACTAAAGTAATTTTGTTCATATTTTCATATTTTTAAATTTACCTGGGAAAATAATAATATATATTAGAACAAATCACATAGATTAATTGGTCACAAATGTGTTCCTATCTTTTGTTAATTTGGGAATTAGTTCACATTCCTGATTTCTACTGCGGTATTTGTAATTTCCAAGTTTTATATGGATTATCAAAACATATTTGAGCCAATTGTCCGTTCCCACATTTTACCTCACCTGTACAGTTTCTCATTCCTGCTAATGATTTTTTGCCAAAACATAATGATTCCTGCTCCCACACCGAATTAGTGAAAATTATTAATCAGTCACTCCGTAGTTCACAAAGGAAAATTTATTCATATAGATATTAAGGAATGGCATTAATAAAGAAATCCATTTGAAAAATAGCACTTTAGCTTTCAATCTATTGTTTGTGAGCCATGATCTTATTTTTCTTCTAGCTCTATTTTGTTTAGTTTCATTAAAAAGTCTGATATTGTATTCTAAAGCTCAGACACCATCTCTGTGATGTCACCTGTTATGAGGAGTCAGGGAGGTAAGAGAATAAAGCCTGTGCAGTAATGACTTTGCCCCATCTTTTTATGGCTTGTGGTGTGGCTCTTGGGGATGTCGTGTGCAGGGCCATGAGTTGGATTCCATGATCATCGTGGGTCCCTTCCATCTCAGCTGATTTGGTGGTTCTGTGATTCTGTTGATCCAGCTGGGACGTCTTTTCTCAGATGCCACTATTCATTCTCACTGCATGTCCTTTCTCCTTTTGCCTGGGACCTTCCAACTTGCCTCCCCACATAATTTATTGCATACCATAGCTAAACCAACAACGCCAAGAGGAGGAGGACATGGATTTTGACAAGTGCTCTGAGTGTCTGAGGCCATGAATTTTGGTAGGGACGTGCATGTTCATGAAAGGAAATTATGTATGTGTTGGAATAACCTTGTTTTTAAAATAGCTATGGGAATTTGAGATGGCACCACACCTCAGACGTTAGTAGCCACTCTTCAGCTTTCTTAACAGGAGATCCAATAGTGGATTCAGGTGCAAGCAAAAACAGGTTCACTTGAGTGAAGCCCTGTAGAGGATGTAGTGAAGGTGAACAGCAATAGCCTCAGAAATAGCCACATGCACCTTGCAAGCAAATGTTTCACTACTATGGTGCAAGCATGTGAAGCACGTACAGACCAGGGAGACAGAGGAGCAGAGGTTTGTGGACGCCACAAAATGTTGCCCAGATGTTTAAAGATATTTTTAGGTGCGCAATAACACTAACATAAACTTAATGGTTACTGAGGAATTCTTTCATGTTTACACTGGAATATTTGTGCCTGGTGGTTTTAATAGTGATAAAAGACAAAAATATTTTCTAGGTGTTTTCCCTGACAATTCAAGTAATGATGATGTACATGGTTAACCTATTTCCCCAAAAAGTATACACCCTCGCATACTCCTCTGATTTGAGAGGCGTAAGAGCAGAATGTTTGCCTTTAAAGATGTTTAAGAAAAATGGACTCAAAAAGTAAGGAAAATAGTTCTCTGATATTTTAAGTTTTAGAAGTTCTATCTGTTTGTATTATCAGAAAATGAAAAATAAAAGTGTGAAAAAATACCACTGTGAGGGAATCCTTTGGTTTGGGATTCCTCAGTTCCAGAAAACAATCTCTGAACTTGCCACATGTACTTGAAGATTAAAAAGAAAGGGAGGGTATATTGGATAGCTACATATGAAATGGTTTTACTCTGCCAACCTGTTCCAAACCTATAATTCAATTTCAGTGAGAAAATTGAAACCATGTGCCTCTTTGTTGGAATGATTGGTAAATTACACTTGGTTAACCATTTTCTTCCTGCTCATCCCCAATATGGTGTCTTTCCTCAATTTTTAAACATTTTTGCAGGACTAGCAATGAATCTTTTCATGTTTAAAAGATCAGCACATATTTTATGCACAAAGATTGCAGTGCCAAATAAATTTCTGCAGTAGACCACCTCCAGCAATACTCTAAATAATATTTAGAGAGGAGTCCACCTACAGGGAAAAAGTAGCCCCGACACCTATCTGATCAGAGACGATGAGGCAACGATGATGAAGTTATTCACTAAAGTAGATTCTGTAGTTCTTCTGCCATAAGCAATATATTCAAGGAACTGATTGATAAGACTTGTTTTCATGCAATAAACATTTGAAGGATGAAAAATGAAAATTGAAGATACACCATGTAAGAGTAAATGTGATCAGAACACAAAAACAGGTGGCTGAGAGGAGATAACACAGCATATGAACAATACCATTAACTTGTCTTTTGTCTTCCAAAAGGAAAGAGAAAACAGAAAGCAAAAGAAGAAAATCAATGTTTTACTCCCTTTTTAGTGTCCTTGCTAACTCAAATGACTAAGCACTCGTTTCCTCAGTGATGTACTATTGTCACCTAGAAAACAAAGCTATATTAATAAACTTTATGTTATTAAAATGGAATCCATCGGAAAAGATAAATGCTCTCATTGAAATTCCAAAGCGCCACTTGTTCGATTCATGGGCTTGCTGGAATATCTACACACAAGTAACAAGTGGGTCATCTCAGCAAATTGCTGAGAACTGTTGGTAAAATTCCTGAAAGAACAGTGAATAACCTGTGTGATGAATGGGGTAGAGAAATCTCATCATCTTCATATGTCCAAGGACAGCTTAATTAATTCAAATGAAGAAATTAAAGGTGTATGAAGGGGATTAAGGCAAAAGCTGAAAATAAAAATAGATCTGCAAAATGTTAGATCTCTCCTAGCCTCAAAAGAGATCAATTAAATCTTTACAAGAGAAAAGGTACTAAAGAGGTCTCCTGTGAAGCCAGCAAAAATCTGAAGTGTAATATTTTGGAAATACCATAAATTAAGGAGAATACACTGTGTTATTTTTATATGCTGCAGAACTCCACAGCTCCACCTCCCTTTCCTTTTAAAAATGCTACCCAAATAGCTTAATACTCAAAACTCTTTGGCACAGTGTCCTGGATTTTAACACTTTCTGCCTATTGTATTTTCCATGTCTGCAGCAGTTCCAGAAATCCGTCCCTTCAGTGTTATTATTCTCCATAAATCAGAGAGGAGTGATTGATTCCTTTATAAATTATGTGTACCACATGGCAGACTGGATGGTAAACATTGTGATAGTAAACAGGCCTTCTCTTTATACCTATATTTTTGAGAACCCTGCACAAAGAGTTTAAATTTCTGATTAAACTGCTTGCGTCTTCTCTAATTAGCATTAACACTAAAAACACTATTCACTATTCATATTTGCTCATCTCCTTATCTTAGATTAACCACTGTTTAATATGTGGTTAAAATTATTCTGCACATCATCAATGATCTATGTGAAACAGCACAGAGAACAAAAGAAGCTTAATCTTCCATGAAGCTTCAGTCAAGTGAAACTGTACATAATCCAGAGACAAGTTTCTTTTTGATAACCTGCACTTAATACACAGTGCATGTCCCCTCTCTCTCTGCCCTTGCATTATTCTGAATCTGCTTATTAAAACAAAATATAGCTCTGATTATTATTATTATTATTATTATTATTATTATTATTATTATTATTATTATTTTGCTAGATTTCACACACTTTGGGCCTAATTGTGCTAACTCTTTGCAGTGGGCATGACAGTTGAGCTGTGCCATGGGCACAATACCACGCTTACAGACATGGCAGCAGAAGGATCAATACATCCAGAAAGAAAAAATACTTTGTGAGATGAGACTTTCAATAGTGACTGTAGCTGCCAATGCTTTGAGACAAATTGTTGTCATTTGGGCTGCTAAGATGAAAAAGAAATTGAAAAAATAAACAAGATACCTCCCATAAGCAAGTAAAGCAACAGGATAAAAATATATGGAATTATTAAGGTGTGACACCACATTCTTATTGGTAAGAACCTAAGTTGCACCACTAAGTCCTGTATTTTTCCAAATTCCTACTAAAGTAGGTCAGGGGTATCAACAAACAGGAGCAGTAAAGCAACCCAAATTTTCTCTGACTTGAAATATTTTATATTTTAAAAAAGTCACATGGGATTTATAGCAACTTTAATTTCTAATGTCACGTCCCGCAGTGCACTGCTACATAAGGCGATAAATTAAAGCCTGAAACGGAGAGAAAAGGCACTTTTGTCCCTTTATCCTGTGGCAGCAGCGGGATGCCGGTGGGCATTCCCGCAGAGGACCGCGGCCCCTTGCCCGGCAGCCTGCCCCCCGCACGGGGTAGAGCTCCGCGGGGTGCGGCAGGCCCGGTGCGGTGCGCGGAGCCACGCGGCTCCGGTTCGGGGAACGGCCGCGATTTGCACCGGGTGTTGCGGAGTTCGGAGCGGTGCGGATCCGGAGAGTGGGGAGCGGTGCGGGGCAGTGGGGAGCGGTGCGGGGCGGTGCGGTGCGGAGCGGTGCACGCGGAACGGTGCACGCGGAACGGTTCGGTTCGGTGCGGTGCGGGGCAGTGGGGAGCGGTGAGGATCGGTGCATGCGGGGCAGGGCGGTTCGGCTCGGTTCGCAGTGGTGTGGAGCGGTGCATGCCGGCGCGGTTCGGTTCGGTTCAGTTCGCAGCGCTGCGGGTCGGTTCGGTTCGGTTCGGTTCGGTTCGCAGCGGTGCGGGGCGGTGCGTGCGGAGCCGAGCGGGGCTGAGGGAGCCGGCCCGGCCCGGCCCGGCGCGGCGCTCTCGTCGCTAGAGGTCGCTCTCGTCCCAGCTTTGCCGCTCCCGCGCCCGGTAATTATTTCACTCAAAGGAACAATTCTGCCTCTTCGATGGGAATGCTCATTTTAAGCGATGTGCTAGAGAAAGATATAGTGCCTCCTTAGCTTGTTCTCCTGCTGATGAGTAGAAGTTGGGTTGACTGAATGAATCATCCTGGATATTTTAATACACAATGGATATACTTTGGCAGAGAGGTTTGAGCTTTCACCTTGGCTTCCAAAAGGTTGAAAAATTGACCAGATAAGACAATATGCCCTGGTAAAAAAGGGCTTTACTATTGAGAGAAAGGCAGCATGAAACTTCAGACTCTCATGAGGACACCTAGGATCTAGTATATACTTACATTCCATAATTGCAAATGTGAACCCTTGTACAGTCATTTCTGTTCCTTTTTTTTGGGGGGGGGGNGATATATTTTTCGCTATAAGTTGACAGTAAAGTTCTAGTGTATAACTACTTCCACTTTCTCATGCATTTTTCTTTTAATAAAAAGTGGGATATTAACTATGGTCATCTTTTTTATTGTAAAATTATTGTGAAAAAGAGCCTTATCAAACTTCTTTGTTTACCATGTTCTTACTGTTTTCAATGCTTGTATGATGTTGCTTTCCTTATACTTTCTACACATATAAGGCACAACACTATCCAACTCACATAATGTTATGTTAATGAAAGCAAAGGCCATGAAGCAAACTGAACAAAATGCAAACACAACCCCATCCCTGTGATAAAGGCAAATCATATTTGAAGAAAGCACAGCAAAGCAAATTGATGTCTGTAAGGGAATATAAAGATCCATGGGATACAAAGAATTTTCTGATTTCCAAAGCCAGTAGAGGAAGACAGGTGGAGAGAATCTTCTTAGAACAGGGTGGGGAATGTGGGAGGTAAAGAAGAACATAATGCAACAAAACATTGACAGTAACATGCTGAAGAGAGTCAGAATAAAGGAGGTGATTCCTGTTAAACAGAGAAAGAGACACTCTGCAACAGTGGGGGAAACAGGAAGGGATTTGAATTAGCAGTATAATACAACCTGGCCAAAATTGGGAGACAAAAGTAAGCTAGAATACTGTATCAAAAAATACTGTGAACTGAGCAAGAAAGCACTGTAAGGAAATGTTATGGGGCCATAATCATACCATTCAGGCTATGCTGAAAGAATTCAAGGTGAGGTCTATTTCCTACTAACAAACTGATAAGTGGAGTTACAGTCCAAGTACATACTCCCACAATATCTTATTGGGATTGTTAAAATGTTAGTGTAGCTCTGGATTCTGATTTCACTTATGCAACTTTTACTGTAGTGTAGCTGGAAATCTCAGTGGAGTTACTACTTATTTACAGTCCTGTGAGGTCACACTCAGGATTTCGAAAAGCAAAGAGGTTCTCAGTATTCCTTTTATGATTTTCAATTGCTTGTTCAGTGACCAAAAAACAAAAACAAACAAACAAAAACCCCAACAAAACCACCAAAAAATAAAAACAAACAAACAAAAAAACCCTGCAAAAAACCCCAAAAAACTTTATCTTAAAGATTTTAAAGGGCCTTATTTTCAATTTCCAGCTCCATCTCCTTCACTGCTCCAAAATTCTCAGAGTGAGTGTAGAATCCTATCTGCCCAATTTTGCCTAATGTCATTCTGTTTGTCTAAGCACATAGAACTGTGCAGGTCCTAAACAGTAGAAAATCATGCACTCATAATTCTTAGTATACTTGTGGTGTTGAAATCTTTAATAGACCAAAACCTGGACTGTGATACTCCTACTGCAAAGCTTTTGCAGAGCCAGACACCCTGAGCAGGCTCTGGTAGGCTGATACATATTGTGAGGCTGTTGACCTACTTTATTGAAGCTGCTGGCACCTGGTGAGACACTGTTGTTTCATCACTGCAGAGAGGAGCTGAATTATGCAGCTGCCAACTTGTGTGTTTAAATTTAGGTGTTCAAGTGTAGAAAGAAGTATATTTTTGAAATCAGAGAAGACAACGCTGAGAGTAAAATCACTAGCTTGCAGAAGAGCACGATCACTAGACTTGAAGCTTTCCTGCAGTGAGCATCTTCTTGACTCACTGTGGAGGTAAATCCCTCCTTCCCTGACTAATGGAAATCCTGTGAGACTGAGAAGTTTGCATAGTTCTTTGAGCCTAGTGGCTGCAAGTGTCTTTCCATTACGTAGGAGGAAAGTGGTGTTAAGAAACCTTCTTCATCTTCTCCTTCTGCATGAGGAGGTCATTTTTGTTTTGAAATCCTGGTAGACATTCAGTGCAGTTAATTTCACCATCATTTACGGTAGTTCCACATGGATCATTGTAGCCTGAGGGCTATCATTACTTCTAGGGCTTGCAGAAGGGGAAAGAAAGACCAGATTCATTATTCATTTGTACTGAAGGGAGAGGGAATGAATCCAGAGAGACAGAGTGGTCATACACAGAATCCGGGTTTCCCCATTCACAGTGTGTCCACTGGGCTATATTGCCTTTGACATTCATCAGGGATAAGAAATACATTAAGTACAAGTGTCTGCCCAATAGGCTGTGTAGCTCTAGCCCATCTCCCGGGGCAGAGCAGACCCACTACTGCTCTGGAGCAGGGACTGCAAAGTGATGGCAGAGGCCCAGAGCCCAATCCTTCCCTGTCTGGGGAAACATCCCAGCCTAGTAAAGGATGGGGAAGGGAAGGGCTGCCACATCTTTAGCTGGAGCTGGACGCAGCTGCCATGCTGACACATAGAGAGCAGCATTTTCTTCAGCTCATGACCTAGAGTATTGCCCCTTATTTTGTCTCATAAATCCATTGCTGTTAACTGCTGCATTAAATAGACCCATGACCTCAATATTTTTAGTTCATCTTTTCCTGGACTCTGGCTTGGCTATTACTATAAATTAAGAAAATAAGAAAGGATTGTATTATCTCTGGAAGTGTCCTTGTTCTGCAGACACCTCACCTGCTATCAGCAGTAGCTACAACTTTCAATGAGCCTTATTCTGTGATTTCCAATGGTTTGGGTTTGGGGTTTTTTAGGGCTTTATGTTGTCTTTTACATTCGTGTAGGCAAAACACACCTGGTCGGCATGGCAGGTTTATAGGTGATGTTCTTTAACATCAAAGAATGTTAACAGTGCTGACCAAACTGTTATCCTATATTACCTTTTTTGGGAAGATATTTCTCTACATGTTGGTCCCCACTAGGGCTTTTATGTTGCATCTTCAGGAGGATGTTTCTTGGAATGTTAGATGCCCACAATTGTTTTAGTGGAGATTTCTGGGAAAGGCTGTAACAGAAGGAGGCCTTCTGAGAGGAAGGCCATCATGTGCTACACTAAGTTCACTTTAGCCACAGTAGAAGGTAGGCCTTCTGTCCAGTTAGGGTTTGCAGCAGATTAGAAGGAATTTGAACTTTGTAACTCTGCTTCATAAGGGTGTTATGAACACCAACTATCAGTCAGTTTATGTATAGGTCTGAAAAAGTAGTAAGAGAACAATATTACAGCTGAGATCCACTGTGAATATAAGGAAACAAAATTCTCATTATATTAATTCTGACTTAAAGGAAGTATTTGGAGATGGTTAATTTCCCTGTATCAATTGTACTATGGAGGCTCCTCACCCATCACATTTATATTGTTTTCATGTTTGGGATATTATCAACCTGTTGGGTCGGCAATAAATTTATATTTAAAGATAAATTTGAGAAGGAAAGAGAATCAGACAAAATGAACTGCTGAATTGCTATAGAAACATCTTTCTTCAGTTTCATTTCAAGCTAAAAATGTATAAAGAATGCCAGAATACTTATTTAAACTGTGGATATATGTCTGCACATTTCTTGGCACTGAGCTTTCAAAAAACTCTTTGTCAGTAGCCATCTGATACATAAATGGCTTTGTTTACAACAAAATGCTGGCATAAATAAATAGGAATATTGAACCAGAACAATTGCCTTTAGCAGCCAGTGCTGTAAATCATACACAAGCTGTCATCATGAGTTGAAACACGTCTGCATACTTAGTACCATGTTTAGCCAGCTTAATCAGAACAATATGTAAACCGTTAGTGCATGAGAGCTTGCCAAGACAAAAATTATTTACAAGTTGCATTTTGTGTTTCTGGAAATTTTTAAGAGAGGAGAGGAGAGGAGAGGAGAGGAGAGGAGAGGAG
>VZDJ01004378.1:7009337-7030793 GCA_008694505.1 Cyanoderma ruficeps
AGGAAAGGAAAGGAAAGGAAAGGAAAGGAAAGGAAAGGAATTTAGTTTGATATTATAAAAAATACATTGAGTATAGTAATCAAGCAAACAGAAAATGTTTCCCTTGACAATGCAATATCCCATTTATGTAAATCAGAAGAGTCAGTGAAGCTATATATTCCAGCTATAATTTTGCCTGTTAAGTTTTTACTTTCACTTACATTCAGAGGAGTATAAACAAATAGTTGAAAGCCACACATGTTTTCCAGCTTGATTCCATTCATCAGACCATGGTGCCCTAATGATATATATTCTGACCCTAACAGTCCTTTAACTGGTGGGTGCGCATAACCTTTAAAGAATATGTACACTGGAGCAGATTCCCAACTGTATAGATTGGATGTTTGATCTGAATTGTTGTTACTTTCATTTGTGTCTTTTTTTACAAGAAACACTAAAATTCTTTTCATTTAACTGAGAGTGATAGGAAGTATGGGCCGCCCATGTTCCTCTCTGTACAGCCAGATGTCACCTTAAACACTGTCCCTGATTAGGCATTGGTATATGGATTTACCTGGAGACCCTTGTGTTGCTGGTGATGGGAACACTTTATATGGAAATACCTCCAGTGACATAAGATTGTGTCATTAGCATTGTAGGGGATGAAGATAAGGACTAAGTGGGCTATTAGCAGTAGTGCTTGAGACAAAGTGTGTCTACAGAAGTTTCTGATGGCCCTTCAGATGGCCCTTCAGAATCTGTGTTAAAGGCTTCATTTGCTTCCAGAATAACTAGCCCTTGTTTCAGGCAGGGATTGTTTTCCCAAGAGACACAGCAATGCTTCAGCCAGTTTATGGAGCAGGCCTGATACCGGTAAAGATAAAAATGAACAAGAAACATCCATCCTGCATGTTCCGGCTGTGCATCAGCTGCTGAAGGGGGAGAATCAAGATCATCACCTTTAGGGATGGCAGGGTCAATGGTATGTCCTAGTTCAGCCTTTGGAGAAGCAACATGAATTCCTCTGCACACCCATCCAGGTCAACGAGAGGAAAGCAGCGTTTAGGCTTCAGATTGGTTTTCCTGGTGTTGGAGGTTGCAGAGAAGCTGGAGGAAATGAGATGAAGCTTTCCTGCTGCCATCAGCTGCACAAGGACCAGCATTCATCACTAGACAAAATACTATGATCAAGAATACAATTTCCACTGCTATGTGACCTGAAGAAACTTTCAATAACCACTCTCATTTTCATATGATAATTCTTCATCTATTTTCATGGACTATAAAGAGACAGAACTTTAGCAGATTCCTGCCTTGAGTATTTGCTGTTTACGAATCAGGTTTTCTTTTGTTTCTGAGCATGCTGCTCCAACAGAGAATCCTTTGTAAATCTCTAATTGCTCTGTAGGCCACACACTATCTGATCCTGGTGGTCTATGAAGAACAATAAAAGTAGACTTACAATAGCCTTCTTTAAATAACACTTGGCACTTCACCATGAACATGCATGCATTCTGAGGTTTCCATTTATTAAAAATCTAGCACTTTTTATTGAGAAAATTAATGGTTTGAAATCACAATGAAATACCACTATTACAGCTGATCTTATGTAGAAAAATACAGCACTAAATATAATGGGAATGAACTGTTCTCTCTCCATTTTGCATACACTGCTGACATCCATATGTGGTGTTACAAAAACTGTCTTTGGCCTTTTTAGAAAAATTTTAATGTGTATTTAAATGAAAACATAAGTGGGTTACAATCCTCTGAAGTACTTTATTCAGTTAACTCTTTTTCTTTCCTCAGTAGAAAGATTTGAATTATTTTATATTGTTTTGCTCCCTGAAAATACCTAGTGTGATTACTATGATGATGCCATTTGTGCCACTCTGGGTACATTTATGTCACATTTTTCATTTATAACTCCTTCTTTCAGATTTTTACGATTAAACCATTAGGAGTCCAGTCCTGTAAAAAAGACTTAGATCCAAGAACTGGAAAAAAAATGTATACATGTGCTTAACTTGTCCTCATGCTCAGCATTGTCCTTATAGTAAAGTTAAGCATGAATTCAGTACCATGACCTTCTCTGTTTTATTAGATAGGCTAACTGCAATGGAACAACTTGGTTCATGGAATTAAGGTTGGGTGTATTGTATAAGTCCAAAGCTGGAGTTTTCTCTGGGATTAAACTGTAGGATCTAAAGTTCAAATGCAGATGATCTAAAGAAAAAAACGGAAGCAAATTGTTTCAGTTGTTATGATGTGGCATAAATGAAATATGGGAATGGTGTTATATAAGATGCCTTTTTTAGTTTATGAAACAAACAAACAAAAAATATATTTTGCAGGTCTTTAGTCTTTTAAAGGCAGAGAAGTTTAAAAGCTATTGTGAAAATGCCAGATAACTCATATTTTTTTCAACTGGTCGTTTACACACAGATACACCCACAACCTTACTTTAAAAATAATATGTTTCATAACTGCTCACAGATTGTTCTGTATGTGCAGCAGCCAAATAGACATGAAATTCCGAAACTGATTTAATGGAGCAGTTGTAGTCCATTGGGGTTAAAAATCTCCTGTCTACAGGAATTTAAATATGCATTTAAATAATAGCCCATAGTAATTCAAAGAACTCCTATGCTGTACAGAAGAAACAGAATAGTTACTAATAGGAAGTCAGCTAAGTTACCATAAAGATATTGGAAAAGTCTCATGGCATGTGGGTTCATAGGTCGAGGAACAATGCCGTGGAAAACCACAGCTCGCTCCTACCTGGGCTGTCCACTTGGCTTGCAAAGGGGAGATTCAACAGCCAGATTTTTAGCCTCCTGTTCACATTCCTCTGTGATTATTCATTCACACAATGAGTCCTATTAAAACCAAAGGGACTCCTTGGGAGAATAGCATTACTTGCCTGTGGGTAGTGGGTTCTTGATTTAACTCCAAGAAAGTAAGATTTAGCAACATTGTGCTGCCCAGCTGTGGTAAAGTGTTTTGGCAAATTGACTTACAGTGTTGGCAAATGAGACATGCTGAAAGGCAGTTACACTGCTTCCAAACTAGCACATGCTTGATCATCTCTGTTTACCAAAGAGACTGTCTTCAGTGGGACAAATATACCAAACAGAAGGTTATAGTCTTTGACAGCATTTGGGGATGCAGTTTTCATAGATTAATATTCTGTTTCCTCCTATTTTCTCCTTCCTGATATATGACATGATGGAATGGCATTTCTGAGCTTCTGTGTATTTTCTGTTCTCATCCATTGAAGTCCTGAGCTTGCTAATAAACAGTTACACAGACATCTCACTAGTGTCTCAAAGACACTAGTCACAACAGTAAAGTTATTTGTATGTTTAAACCCATGAAAAATCGTGCCTGTAAGATTAGAGCCTTAATTTAATTTTTTGTTGTTTGTTTAATATTTAAAATTGATTTAAGTAGTATTTGTCATTATGATTGAACACAGGTGAAGAGAACCATTTTTGGATACTTATCTTCCTTTCATCTTTATTAAAGCTTTTCTTTTATTGCACTGGAAAAATATTAAACTTTTCACCTTAGACAGCAGGTTGAAGTATGACATTGTAATTGTAATCCAGATGGGAAACACAAGAAGACGGATAAAAGAAAATGAACTGCAAAGACACCCAGGCTGATGAGGTTGACAATGCTGTAACAGCACCTCCAACTTAGTTTCAAGCTGTTTGTTTTTGCAATGAACACAAGTTTCCACTGTAACATTTTTCTGCATGAAAAACTATGGCAATACCTTGGTTTCCATGGTGACTTTTTAATTTTATGTACATATTTGTCCTCAAAAAGCAGGAAACCCACCCCTTTTCTCTTTTTTAGCACTTAATAATTGAATCAAAGCTGATTTATTTTTTATGTCAGTGCGTCTTAAACACATTCCTCTATCAGTGAAAACTCCTGCAATATTACCGTCATTACTGTAAGCAGTTTATTCTAAACACTACTTCAGGAGAAAATTTCCAGGTTTGAAAACTTGAGAGTGCCCTGCCTTTCCTCCCCTAGATTTAATTGACTCCAGGGGTTATCAGGGCTAAACTTTCAAACTATTTCAGGGCACACCACCCTACACACTAAGCTTTTGGCTTCATTAATATGATATGCAAGAGATGCAGCATTTTTGTTTCTTGCCAGTGACCACAGAATACTTGGAAGAGCAAAATGTCTTATGAAATTAAGCTTTTGGAAACAGAAATGGTCTGTCTCCACCTGGCTTGCAACACTTTACATTTACACAGCAGCACTGTTATTTTTGACTCCTCCACAACACAGCTGAAAACAGTAAATAAACTAGGATGGCCACTGTGACAGATTTTCTATGCCTCAAATCCATCCTCAACCTGGTATTTTGCTAATATTTCTCAAGTGAAAAAAAGTTAGAAACTCAATCCAAAACAACTTTTCAATTCCCAGGTTCCCAAGCTGATGCATCTTATTAGCAGAGCCTTGTATGCTAGAGGAAAGATACCCTGGTGAAATATATTGTCTAATTAGTTTTGAATCTAAAAGCACCAAGGATATGTGACATAATTAAATATACAAATACTACTTGAACCTAAACAGTTCTTACAAAGATTGAGGTAGCATCAGAATGATACCTTCAGAAATGTATCAAGTGGCAATGAACAAGGTCTGGATGCTATATATAGTGTCTGGAGTAGGTGGGTCCCCCTTAGGTGATTAGTATGTGTCCTTAGTATTTAGAGCATTCTTCATGATTCCGCATGTTTCCCAGCAAAACTGAAAAAAGGTCCTCTAAATCCATGACAAAGTGGTGCCATAAACCAATGCTGGGATGCCTGGCCAATCTGGTAGAGCAGACTGTGATTTGGGATAATGTCTCCATGCGATTGTGGTGATGAGCATGGTACACAAATGCAGACTTTTTAACTTAATGGCTGTGAGTCATTACAGCGTACTCCAAATTCAATGGGCTTTGTAAGTGCAATGCAACTGGAGATGACTATCAGGAAAATAAGAATTCAAGAGGCCTTAGGAAGAGCTGTTACATGGGAAAAACCAGAGATACTTCTGTCACTGTTCTCCCTCTGGCCAGCAGAGTTGAGCTGGGTAATGGCCAGGCCAGGCCACCCACAGCACAAGGGCTGCAGTGCTGTGTGAACTGGGGACTCCTCACTGTGATGGGAAGGGCATGGCTAGCACAGCAGGGCCTCTGGCCAAGGGCTTGTTTCACTACCTCTTGTCAACCTCACC
Organism: Cyanoderma ruficeps; assembly: GCA_008694505.1. Lineage (NCBI taxonomy): Eukaryota > Metazoa > Chordata > Aves > Passeriformes > Timaliidae > Cyanoderma > Cyanoderma ruficeps. Next base: position 7,014,573 of record VZDJ01004378.1, read on the forward strand.
AGACCTCTGGAGATGGGAACTACATGTGGATGAGAAGAAAGCAGCAACGCTGACATCTGCACTGGGCTGATGGAACTGCTGCCTGCACAGAAGTGAATGGGGATGAAATACCTTTGCTTTTCCTCTCAAACATCTTCTTCCAGTTGTAGGATGCTGAGACAAACTTCTCTTTCTGAGTGGCCTCTGTGAGGACCCTGTCTCTTTATGGTGCAGCTCCATTGAGACTGGTTTTCCCCTTCTTTGGGGAGTCAAATATTCTAATTTTTGTTGGCTTGTTTGTGATTTCTTGAGAGCAGAATTTGTATACTGTTATGGATTTAGCAGTAAAGAAACAAAATTGTTGGAAATATAGATCAATCATCAGATTTATACCAAAGTGAAAGACAGCTAGACAGATACACATACGTATATACACAATTCCCACCCACATTGGTAGCAATGGTGGACAATGAAGAAGTATGGAATATCATTGAATTTCGGGGAGGCCAACCACAGGATTAAATATACATATACGCATCTATGTATAAAAACTGTAGAATTTGTGCATGTGGAATGAGCAGCTGAGGTTTTTTGAAAGCAGTATCTAGATTAAATTTTTCAAAACTTTTTATGCTCTTCAATATTCTCAGTTTAAGTCTCTCCATTCTTTGTTTTTATATAACCTAATATTTTTGCTTTCTGGTAACATGTTTGCTAATGATACATACAGGTAGTTCAGTCTAGCCCTTGGGCATTTCTTCTGGATTTATTTATCTTCCATTGGAGAGCAGTGGTGGTCTTTCATAAATGCACTAATAATGTTTACATTTCTAAAATGGAATGCAGACTTTCACTTGAGGTGAAAGATCACAAGGTCAAGGAAACTCAGAGATTAGATCTTCTGCCGAAGTAGGCTGCAACCTAGTAATACTTTAGAGATCTTGATAGCTAATGTTATACCCTCCCACAGAGCCAGAGGCCAAGGCCTTTTTTAGGACCAGCATTTTTCTTAAAGCTGCCTTCTAAAATTTCTTTCAATAACCCACTTACACCAGTGAAACCACAACTAACTAACTAACTGTTGGGAGTATGACCATATTTCAGGTTCAGGTTACAGCCTCAGCCTGATCCAGACCTTGTAGAGAGGGATGCCATTTCTCCAGCTGCCCACTCACCTCTCTTGCCCACTGCTAATGGGAATGCATTGGTGGCCATGAAACAAGAAATGTTATTAAACTCACTACTAGTATAGACAGGTCAAACATGATGGTGATTTTTAGTAGAATGAACTCGCCTATCAACACCTAGGAAATGAAGAAAGTGAAAGTCAACATCTTCGAGACTGGGCTGTTTGGGTAGTAATGTCCCTAAACAATTAAGTCTGACAAGCTGCAGAAAATCTCTGGAGGTAGGTTAACTCATGAGTTTTGGATTAATTGGCGGTTACATTTAAATCATCCAGATATGATGAGACTAAATTAGTAAAATTACTGGGGTTAATGTTCAAGTATGCTTTCCTAGGAAGACTTTTTGCACTGGATAAACATTCAGCATCATCTCCATAATGTGCGTGTTATTTCCAAAAGAAGTCCAAGTATATATTGTTTTCCTCTCAGCTCCTATACTATGCTTTGGTATTGAAGCTTGTAGGCCCTGTTCAGCCAAGTTTACTTTTGTACTTGTGCCCAAGTAAAGAACTTGAGTTTAACCTTCTCTGTTGGACTGTAGTGTCTGTAATAGTTTAAGACTGTAAGAGAGGCAAAGTAAATGGAAGAGGTTGCATCTGTTATTAGAGAATCAGCGATAGTTGAAATATATAGAAGATGTAGAATAGTTTCTGCTACTTTTGCTTTATTTCTTTCAAAGCAAACAAAAAAAAAAAAGCAACCACCAATGGAAAAATATATTTTAAAAATGAGAAGAAAAAGATTTGCCTAAATTATCAGCTTTTTGACTGAAGTATTTTGACTTTTTTTACCTGAAATGGTATTTCTAGTTTTTCAGCTGAAAATAAATGTTTGCTTTGAGCAATATCAATCTGCTTCACATTTAGAGAGCCTCATGGAAATTATAGTTCTTGGACTCTTACACCCTCTTTCTTCCCTTTCTTATGGTTTACAGTTAGACTACTTGTCTCATGGTCAGCAATGGCCACTCCCTAGTAATGAATTATTACAATACTCAAGAGAGAACTTGTAAATTCCCCAACTGGCAATATGCCCCTGTTGCTGGGCTTTGTGTAGGAATTTTTCTTTTTGCAATGCTGAGAAAGGAAAACATTTCCTTTCCTGTGATAAGTCTGCAAAACTACTTGCTTGTTCCCCTGAACTTCCCTTTTTGCAGAAAGATCCTTCTTTGTCTTGCAAGGTGCTGTGCATTTTGTGTGGTCCCTTGGCATCCCTGAAATCTAAAATCAGCTTTCTTTTGTACTGAAGGACATGTAAGGGATACTGTGTGTGGATGTTTCAGCTGTGTAATTCTATACAGATCACAGAGGTGTCATCCAAACATGCAGCCATTTATTGGCTAAACAGGAGAAAATGGATCCTATAAATGGTGAATGAAATGGAGACTATTAATCTTCCTGGAACCAATTCCACGGCTACAGAACGTTTGCAGCCTGATGGAGATGAGAAAGACAGAAAGGATGCCTGAGAAAAATCAGTGGCATTTATTTAGTTGCAGTCATAATGAAAATGGAGCCAAAATCAGTCACTGCAAACTCAGACAACTTCAGACTTGAGTTCTGATTCCAGCCAGTTTCTAAAAATAACATGAAAGCTGTGGCGAAAACTGATAAAAGCTTGGAAATACCAAACTACAGCTGGTCACCGGGCTTGATTCACTGCTGCATTAAAGCCCCTTTAAACATCTTTGGCCGGACAAAGGGGCTTTAAAGTGAGTGTGAATTATATGGGTAAATACTTGCTGGTGATTTATCATCGCTTGTATTGCTGTATAGGGTTATGAAATATATATATATTTTCTAGTTCTGTTTTCCTGAGTTGTGCAAGTCTAAGGAACTCATGTTTGCAGCATAGCTGTAGCTGGAACACAGGATGAGGCATGCTGTGGGGGGTTCCAGCTTAAAACAAAACCGCAAACTTCTCAGCATAGAATTTTGCAATATACCAAATTGTATCGCTATTTACATGGAATTGTTTGCATTAAGGACAAATTAAAAATGTTAACAAGAAATATAGACCTCATTCTATGTAGGTTTCTAAGTCCGGCAACAGTAATTGTACATTTATATGTAAAATTCAAAATGTGTACTCTTTTTTAAAGTTGGTAAAAGCCCAAATTTCCCTCTATAAATGCTATCTAATTCAATGATTTCACCTTAGTTTTGACATGATTAGGTGAATTGCCCTGGAAATATTTTTCTCTGGGTTCCAGCTAATCTAATTTTAAATAGCAATAATTGGTGATTTTCTAGATCAAGGGTTGTACTCAGATCAATGGCAGTTACTTGTGTATATTGATTACTAACCGTGCCTATGAAAATATCATTTGTTACTTCAGGAATGATAGTAGAAGGAACAAGCTAACTCCAAACTGAAAGGAGATCAATGTGTTGCATGTAGATAAAAAGAAGCATGTTACCTGAGAAAGCATCAATTTTTCATGGACTGTGGACAAAGCATGAAAAAAAAAGGAATTCTGTGGGTCATACACTTAATTACTGAGGTCTTGTATTATTTTCTTCTAGCATAAGAGTGAACTAAGTTCATTTTTTTCGGTCACAGAGAAGAAGGAAATTCTCTAAGCCACGCTGGAATACATGAGGCCATATCCATTAAATGTGAAGATATGTGCTGTCGTATTGCATTCATACTCAGTGGTTTAGAAACACAGACTGGTGTATCATATTATAATAAATACTCCTAGGCACACATACTAAACCAGCCAGAGATGAACAGCTTATGCACATAAACATCCTAATTGAGTCCCAGCCTCCAGGAGTAGCTCACTTCTTCCCTTTCCCTCAGACATATGAAGTTTGAAATAAAGTATTCATATTAAAAAAGTACACCTAATTAAAAAAGTATAGCATATTGGAATAATAATAACAAACATGCTTCCTTGCAAGCACATATTTAAGACTGTTTCTTCTACTCTGAGCTTAACACTGAGGTGGATTGGTAGATCATGGCAGATTAGTTTTTCTGCTGTAAATGTGCAATAGAAGAAGGATTTGGTCCACATATCAATGGCACTTTCTGCAGTTTAAGGAAGGGTGAGATATTCTACAAGGGAAATGGATGTGAAGGACAAAGTATGTGTTGTGCAGAGCTGGTCTGCTGAAGTGCAGAGCAAACCAGGGGCAAGGGAATGAGTTTTCCAAGCAGAGGAGCTGCAGATGTCCTGGAGCCACAGTGGAGGGCCCTCAGTCTCTGCAGACAGATCCATGCTGCCAGCTGGCTCTGGACAGTCATAGGGAAAGCCCCCTGCTTGCTCTGTAGTGAAGGGGAGAGAATGAAGGAGTGATCTCATGTACGTGGAGAGTGATCTGATGGAAACTTCCCAAAGCCAAATTCTGCACTCTTTTGGAACTATGACTTTTTGGCTGTCTTAGTTGTCCTTTCTGGTACACAGCTGGCAAATTCCTACAGGTTAGGCTGTGTTATCAGATGGTAATTCTTCCTTCTTTTGTGACACTAATACAGGTACCAGTCTATGGGGACTTAGCTCACCCCTGATAATCATAATTCCCTGATGAACTCCAGACTTGCCTACTGGGATCTTTAGGAAGTTACTCAATCCTAAAGTAACGATTTTTTTTGTGGTGCTCCAATCTTGAGGAAAACAATTCAGGTGTTATACTCAGTGAAGAAGTCATGAACTGACAGTCTAAATTCTTAGCGTGTTTCTAATTCCTTTTCTGTCTGATTTTATGACATTTCTGTAGCATTTCTTTCACATTGTGTTGTTGTGAAATGCATGGAATGCAGTGACAAAAGATCTGATTTCTTACTTTTGCATGAGTATTCAATTATTTTTCCCCTCCAAACGGGAAGGGAAGGGAAGGGAAGGGAAAACTTTTTAGAATGAATTTAGAAATATTGACTGTTGTCTGAGCTTTTGGTGCAAGATAAACGAGAAAAACTTTATTGATTTCAGATTATTTTATCCTGTGATTCTGTAACCCCACTTGTAGTATTTTAATTAATTTGTAAATTTGGCAATGATAAGGTGGGTGATAATGGTAGTTATAGGTGCTATTAAAATAAGATTAAATTGAATAGTTTTCAGTCATATAGTGTGAAGGATTTCCACTCTACAAGCTGACATAATCCTAAACAGCCTGTACCTCTTCTCAGATTTACTTTTGACAGTGACAAAGTTAATACAGAACAAAAATAAGTGCAGGTTTTCTATTTTATTAGCGAAGATACTCATGTAGACAATGTTTACCAATTATTCACTACAACATCAAATAAACAGTCTTCCACAATGTTACTTTCCTAAAATATTTTGGATCAGTGTAACAAGTCAACTGCATTCACCCACAGATAAAAAACCATAAGAAGTTGAAAACTTGGATACTACTGTGGCTCAGAGAACTTCTAGCTAAAAGCAAACAAGCTATCTCCAATGTTAATATTTTATTTGTTTTTTAAAATTAAAAGAAATTATTTTTTAAAAGAAAGTCATAAAAACAACTCACAAGAGGAATTTGGCATCTGGGCAAAGAGAAGGAGTGAGATCCTCATCAGAAAAGAGAGAAGTGTTGATATTAGCCAGCTAAACTGGATTCATGCTGATTTATTTTTCTGCTGCTGTTTTTTTTTCCTTTGCTTCCAAGTATTAGACAAATGCTAGTTTTCAGTTTTGTTTCAAGCAAGATGATTAAATGTAGACAGTAGCTAGCTTGCTAAAGGAAAGATTGTCTCAGACAATTAGCACCCTTATTATATGGTTCAGATTTTAAATCAAAATTAGAAATAAGTCTGTCACCCTATTGTCTATGAACCACAGGGCAATTTTTACATACACAAACACTGATTAGCATTTCACTTGAATTTGTTAATTTAATTAGGCTTTTTTCAGTTTTTTAAATATTGTTTGAGCAGAAGTCCTGTATTTAAAGCTTTCATGTGAAGGTCATATGGCCAAATCATGTTTTGCCAGGTGGACTGTCTACAGTACTAGTCTTGATAAAAAACAGCTGCAATGGTCTGATACTGGTTGAGACTCAAAAATCAGACTGTGCAAACAAATATATCTTGGCCCTAGATACTTGCCACATCTGCCAACAATTAGTTATATATCAGGACTAGAAAGGGGCACAGAATAAACAAGATCTGATTTCAGAATAAGCAAATAAACAAGGAGCTCTGCATCATTATTCATCTAGTGGATGTGGAATAACATAAGTTGCAGGCTTAGGTTCGCAGCTGTCAATCCTTGAGGTTTAGCAAGAAGTATTAGGTAACAGAATATCTGATTGACAAATACTTTGCAGATGCTCTGGAGCACATTATCTCACCTGCTGCTTGCTGACTCCAGAGTGCCACCCAAACACTCAGCCAGGCAACTCCTGGGAGACAGATGCTAGGGGCCAGCTGGCTGTGGGAGCAGAAAGAGCCACTTCTAAAGAGCTTCTCATGATGATTTTTAGGGATTCTACAAATGGGGGTGACATTATGCCAGTAGTGTTCAAGACATCCATCTTTCAGAATTAGATGAGAATCTAAAACAAATAAATAGTAATATTTTGGAGCCTGAAGGAATTTTTTAACCAAGTGTTTTATGAGGATTGAAGGAAGGAGGGAAGCTGAAAATCAGTGAAAATACTGTGGTTTCCTGGCTTGCAAAGTTAAATTGTTGTGTAAAGAAATCATGAATCATGACTCCCATTCTGCAGGAAAAATATTCCAAGTTGTGAAGATATTCTAAAATATTTTGATCAATTGCTTGAGAGCATGAAAATGAAAAAATGTTGAGTTTATGTAGCAAAAAAGCACTTAATGACAATAAAGTTGACAAATAATAAGTCGTGTTTACTATTTAGACAAAACAAGGCTTTCTCATATCACATTTCACTTAAAAGATTGTATTCAACTAAAATCAAAGCAGGAAAGGAATTTTATTACCTTCATGTAATGTGGGATATGATATAATGAACTTCATTCAAACTCCAAAGCATTAAAACTCTTTAACTGGTGACCAAGGAGGACTTCAGATTTGGGTCCAACAGCAGTGAAAACATGATTAAGATCTATAGTTTAATTGAATCAGTCATTCTAAACCTTAATACACAAACGGCATGAGAAAATCAGGAATGTGGAAAAATAAGTTTTCACTCTAAAGTATTACATTTTATTTTGAATAATTCTTAAACTCAACTGTGCTGGAGAAAACCCAGGAAGACTCTGCACATTGTCAGGTCTCTCTGATACCCCAGTTTTACTCTCTCTAGACAATCTTCTGATAGCTGGCAACAAGCAGTAACCTGCTAACAAAAAAGAGTGATCTACTTCTCCCTTGCACAATGCAATTCCTGTAGTGGACCAGGACCAGAGCTCAGGACAAATCAAGAGTAGATATTCTTCTGTCTGACGCCTGATCTGAATGGCATGTGAAAAAAAAGCATTTTTGTGTTTATGGAAGGAATTAATGAGCATGTTTTTCTCATCCCTAGATGGATAATGGTCACATAATCACACATTCCACTCAAATCAGCTTCAAGATTTTAGCTGATTCTGGCCAATTTTCAGTTGGGTTTGCAGACAGCAAACAGGCGGAGTACATAAGGGTATAAGTTATTTTTCCTAAGCTTTGGGGAAATCAATTTTTGTTCTGAGTATCCATGAATTAGGACATATGCCTTAAAGGAACCTCAAAAATTATCTTCTGTCCCTTTGTACAATGTGAGAATCATTGCAGAAGTTCATAATGACCCATTTAGGTTTTGTGTGATAACCAGGCTTAAGATTGCAGTCATTTTCCTTTCCCATGGATTAGAAAGAAGAATATGCCCTGGCCAATAGTAATGCAGTCATGTCCAAAAGGAAAACTAAGAGCTTTCCTTGGAAACACAAATTTCACAGAGGAGAATAAGATACTTCTCCTCCACAGCCTCAGATAGCTGTATTCAAATTCCAGAGCTCACAAGAAGATGAGATAGAATAAAACCTGAATTCTAATCATACTTTACATTGCCTTAAAAACTCACATATATACAATGGAATATTTTGTCTGAGTTAATTAAAAACCACTCTTTTCATCTTATTAACTATACTTAACCAAACCAGTTGAAAGTTGCTTAAAAATACGAAATAGGAAAGAAACTCATTAAAAAGTGAATTAGCATTTCACTGATTTGAGTTTAATATGATTGCATTTATACAGTACAGAAAAATTACCACTTTATTAGAAGTCATTTGTATACTTAACTGCTGTATGAATTCACCTTTGATGTAGTAGAATATTATTTGTATTAACTGTTAAATATTATAAGGCAATTAGTCTTGCTCTGTTCTGCTTCTAAATAGTGAGTTATTAGATGAACCTGGTAGGATGCAAGTCTTATGATTTGTGGCCCAAAAATCTCCATTAATCTATTGGGATATTTCTCTGTAGTGGCTTGTCCTCGTGGCAGAGAAATTATTATTTTAGGAAAATTCTTACAAAGCTGTTGCTGATATTACAGGACCCTAAAGCCTAGTTTTTCTCTCTGACCAGTCCAAGAATCTGAAAAGTGTCTGCTAGAAAGTTGGTACAATGTTTCTTCTGGGAAAAGCCTTGTGGCTGAGTAATAGTGCGTGCATAAGTTGTCCCAACACCTGAATGCTCCAGGGAAGTTTTTTTCTGAATTTAATGTCCTAACATAAAATTACAGTAGGAAACAGTATAAATATATTTTTCATATATCTATAGGATATGTGATCAGCTTTGTGTTCTAGTGTTTCCTGATTCTTGAAAATGTAGAAAAATATTTCTAAACCATATTTCAAAGTCATCTCTTGTCTAGTTCAGGACTTCAAGTGGTGTCAGAGCAAAGTGCACCAGACTGATGTAAATGTGCCTTTTAAAATGAAGCCAGAATTCTCTCCTGAGTTCTGCTGTATTTCATTGAAAGGTCGCAGCATCATTCTTTACATTCAAAGCAAAGAAGGAAGGAAGGAAGGAAGGAAGGAAGGAAGGAAGGAAGGAAGGAAGGAAGGAAGGAAGGAAGGANGAAAGAAAAAGAACATTTCACAACACTTTTGCTTTTTTAAGCTACTCAGAAAAGGTTGAACAGATTCAGAAGATTCTCTTCTGGCATTGTTGGTTTAAAAATTCATACTTTTATCAATGACCAAATGCTCATTCAGAGGTGTTGCATTCTTTTCTGTTTGAACAGTACTGCAGTCTCTTAAAAGGGTAGTCCTTTCATGTCCATGGTTAAGGACTTTGGAAGGTGGTCTGCAGTGACTGTTGATTTTAAGTGAAGCTCATACAGAGGAGCATGCTTCGTAAATAATCTTCCAAATATCTGTTTCATTCTTAATTTACAAGGGATTGAAACACTAGAAGCTGATTTCCATGTTCATTCACTTTTTTTTCCCTTAGAATTTAATCTAAATCTTGCCAGATTTTAATATTTGCACCATATTAATTTATCATATGTCTACTTTATAAGGAAATATGATAGGGAATCATAATTTATTCCCATAAGTCATTCAAAAAATTGAATTTTTAAAAGATTTCAGTCCTTAGCAATGTTTAGCCAATTTCAGAAAGACAATTTACATGGGAAAATCCCAAACTGTTACTTTTAATCAGAGCCAACATATTTTTAATATCTAAGACCTATATTTTAAAAACGTTGAAGCATGATCACTTGCAACTGCCATCATATTCTGCATTTCAACAAAGTTTGGTATTGTCTTAAACAGTGTTTTTGTCCCAGTCCTGCAATAAAAAAGAAGGCATTAGGAATATTGTCTAACTAGACAACAAGTCTAATGGTCTATCTAGGTGCATATGGCTCATATGTCTCCAAGAATCCCTTTTAGCTTTTTAAAAGGAGGTAAAAATGCTAAATTTCTGTTATCCCTTTTTTCCCAGTGTTGAAGCAGTTGATAACCTTGTGTATGCCTGTGTACTAGTCAGCTATGGATGCATACTTGTGCAAAATAATGAGTTCATTAAGAACAGCTGAATTGGAAAAGTATGCACACCTCATTTTTAAAGCCCCCTTTCATTTATATGATTGTTGTGAATGAATTCACAGGATCTCTCATGATCCTTAAGATCTCATTTCCCAGGGCTTGCAGACCTTTGCTTGTAGAATGAGACTTTTATTTCTGAAGGGGAAAGCAGAATCTCTCAGTTAACTTTCCAGATTCCTGGAGGGGACTGTAAGTATCAGGATGGAATTTAATCTTTGAATTTTGGGTTAGGATGGAGAACTCCAGCTTGCAGAGTGGATCACCAGTTGTGATCACAGGGAACTGTGTTGTTTAAAAATGGCCTGCTGCCTTCTGCCACAAGAGACTTTTGATGGAGAGAAGCTCCCATCTTTTCCTGGGCCCATATGGAATCACAAAGCCTGTGGAGTTACTGTGCCCTCTATGGCAAGTTCAGACATGCTATTTAACATAAGGCACAAATTTCTGGAAATAATAAATGTGATGCATATATATATATATATGTATATACTAGACTCTAAAAATTTTGCTAGCCATCAGTGGTGAGTATTCTGAGGATGAAGATTAATTTAGTCAAAGGCATATTCCCTCAGTAGTGAGATATGCTGCAGAAGCAGCAAATGCAGAAACTCGTGTCTTTATGAGTTTCTCTCTAGGCATACTATCAAGAACAATGAGAAGGAAAAATCTGTGGAAAGAATAAAAAGCTTGCAGCCACCTCCTCCCACACCCCCTGCCTCCCCCCCAGCCCTTCTTCACTGCCCAAATAATTTTTTACTATTTAAATATGGAAAAGCAAAACTCTGAATACATTATAAAAGAAGGTGTTGAGAGAAGATTAATAAAATGTGTGTCATCTTTTGCGTTCATGGCTTCAATTACAAAAGGATCTGCAAAGACTGTAGTGCACACTTGTCATCTTTTCCCTAGACATATAATAGTAAGGAAGTCATAGATTAGAACTAAACATGTTTTGATTCTAGTCACTCACATACAAATGTGCGTTGATGACGCAGCACTGCTTAGAGTGAATCTGTTACTGTGTTCACTTTCCTGTTTGTTACCGGTATAGTATAAAGAGATGTGTGTTAAACCGGAATAAGTCACAGTTGTGGTTTTGCAGCATCATTCAAATCCATCAGACTGCATCCATCTTCCAATACCATCTTTTGCTTTGTACGAAAACTTTTCTTTTTCAGATGACTTCTGTGAGAATTCTTACAGTGTTACAGCAGTATACTCCTGTATGATATTCAGAACCCCCTTAATAGGGAAATTATAGTACCTGTCAAATTGATGTTCAGACACCACTGTGCTTCTGGGGGATAGTTTTCATTTACTTTGTTAATTTTTGTTTCTAAAGGTAAAGTCAGGTTTGTATCAAGTTGAGCTGAAGATATTTATTATCTCAGTATGTTAAGTAAAACAGCCATAGTATATAAAGGCAGATTATTGGCTGAATATTTTGCAATCAATTTACAGTCTCAGAAGGAAACTTTTTTCTCTTTTCAATTCTTTGTAAAGCCATGTGTAATAACCTTGTTTTCTGAAAAGCATATGCCAACAATTGCTAGTGTGATGTGTTATTAATGTAACTAATCTTGAAACCAGGCACACATTTAATTTTTTCTTCTGTTGTGGGCTGCTTTGTCTAGAACATGGGGGNGGGGGGGGGGGGGGGGTGTGACTGCTGCATCTATGCACAACCAGCTCTCTGTAACTGTCCCCTTGTCCTTGAGAGCCTCATGGCTCATTCTTCTTAGCTGAGCTGGAGGTAAAAATCTTTATGGGTTGGTTCTTAGGCAGGGAATGACTGTATTTCACCAAGGTGTTCTGAAGATATAGTAATAGTGGATATTCTGAGTTCATTGCTTACTCTCCTTGTTCTGAATTTGCTTTCCTTTTTCTGGTCCTGTCAACTTCTCCATTTTGGAATTAAAATGCTGGAGGTTTGATATTGCTCAATAGGATTAGCAGTAGAATGGAGTCATTGGATGGACATGGGGTTTTACTTTATAGACAAAGGTTTCATTCTGTTTAATTCTCTTATTCTTCTAAATGACATTAATGAGACTTCACATTTGAAAATTATACAAAATTAAAAGATGTTGCAAATAAATGTAAGGACAGTAAAATAATATAGGATCTACAAAAATTGGTAAAATGTAGTAAAAATAAGTTTGCATAGATGAGAGACAAAGCAGAAAAAAAATACAAAGTAGCTTGTTATGAGATGAAGAGAATATGAAACGGAGGTATTCACCAGGAAGGTAATACTTGAAAACAAAATGGGTCACAAGGACCTATTCTGAGACAATACAGTATACTTGTTGAACTTACAATATAGTACAATGGAAAAAAATTCCAAAGAGTAGTTGTTTCAGTGAATCTGATTTTGATAGCAAAAAATCCTTTTTGCCCTTTTGCACCTCCAGAATATCTTAAGACAAAGTCACTGTCTCTTTTAAGTATTTTATTCTATCCCAATTAAAACCTCAGAGTTTCCACAAAAGAGGAACTTTTTAGTATTTTACATAAGAAAAGGAACAAAACATGTATAATTGTTCTTCCTGCCAGCTTGTATGGCTAATTCTCTTTTGAGAAGTTTTAACTGCTTTGTTTGCTTACGTAATAAAGGTTTTATCAAGGATTGCCTGAAGATAAAAGTGGTAGTTTACCACTTTCTAGAGTCGAACCTGAAACAGGATTAACCAGACTGTTTTAACCTTAATATCTTGGTGTTCTGAACTTAACATGAAGCATACAGCTGATGGCTGGCCCAGCATGATTAGTTTACAGTCTCTGTATAGTACTCAGCAAACCTTAGAGATGACTTTATGGCATGGATTTACTTTTTTTTTTTTTTTTTCAATCCTAACAGGTAAAATGGTGTTGCCAACTGATTTTTGCCAGATCCGATCTCATTTACAGCTGCAATCAGATGAGATTTTTCCTGACGGAAGACAAAGTAACTACTTCAGCGGGATTCATTTGGGACTGCAATGGAGAAGCAGAAATTCGGTAAGCAGTAAAAAATGTCAAGCTGTTTCAAATACAGAAGTCTATGAAAGTAACTATCAAAATAAGGTCACTGAACTATCTGATTTTGAAAAGAATTGCATTTGCATGCACTAAAGCTTAAGGAACATAGATGTTAAGATATAAGCAGGAATCAGTATGCCTGGAGACTATGATAAGCACCTGAACTTGTAGCTCTTGTGATCTTTGATTTTGGAATACTTTCCCTGATAGTGATATTTCAAGGACTGGCATCGGAAGTTCTAACCAAAATGATTGTTTCTTTAACAAAATTCAGCTTATCTCTTCTCCTATAGGCCTTCTGATTATATTCTTATATGTCCTGTCAAGAATGCAGTTATTTCTAAAGTGTCTGTGGGTGCTGTACTCTAGTTTGAACACTCTCTGGGCAATACATTTTCTAGAGTATTAAATAGTTTGGAAAAACTCTCTTAAAAAAAAAAAAAAGAAGATATGAATTAAACACTCAAACCCCCACATTTTCAACCTTTTAATTCTTCATCAGTACAAGTGAAAATGTCTGTCAAAGCTGTCATGACTCATGTACTCCTTTATTTTTAAAATGGTGTGTGACTTCTGACATTATGGCACTTCTGTGCTGCTATGTGTGGGTAGATGGAAGAGAAATTTATCCACCTTTACTGAGTTTTACCTGTTAACTTTTGATGAGACTTTTTTCTTTCCTCTTTCATTGTGAATTCAGGGACAATTGAAAAATATTGTCTGGTTTTCTGTTGTCCATAGTCCCACAACATAATGAATCACAGCTGTTCCTAACAGAGTAGTTCCCGTGGGCACAGGAATTCTTTGGAGGAGAGTAATGGAAGAGGCTGGGGCAAGTGTTTCTAATACCACAGGCTCAGGTTTTTCCCCCTCTGCTGAAAGGCAGTGAAGAATGTGTTAAGTATGGAGCTGCTGGGTAACTTCTCTGGATACATCATGGCTTTAAATACAAAGGTGCTCTCTGTACACCAAAGAAAATACCTCAAAAAGCAACAAGCTCACAAAAGGAGGTCTTCCTGACTGTGTTGTGGAACCCACTTGTGTACTTCAGCACAGCTATGAATGATGCACTTCAACAAATCAGACCTTCAGAAAGTGAGTCAAAGGAAGTAATGGTGCAAGAACCAGTGGTATGAACTTTTGTAGTTACCAAGTGGATACACAGGAATATGTTACCCTTAGATAACTTGTTTATATGTTTAGAAACTTCATCTTTCATCTGAACTGTCTTGAGTATAAAGTTTCTGACCTCCATATTATTTTCTAAAACTTAGATCAGAGCTGAAGTCCTGATTCCTAATAAATGCAAAATGCTTTTGGTTTTGTTTTCACTTCTCTTTCCTTGAACTGTAATATGAGGTGTTCCTTGTCCTTCAGATGGGTCAATGAAAAGACAAGTGATCATTTCCCTGAACCAATAAATTATGTAAATTAGGGTCCAAATTGAAGCTAATTGAAAGGTTAAATTTGGGGGTTTTGTTTTTATTAGTATAACTTCAATTACACTAGTGGATTGGTTGCTAATTTAAATGAGAAAGGAATGAAGCAAACAGTTCTGTCAAAGGGAATAGGTTTGAATCATCTGGTTCTGCTGACCAATTTCTCTATTCTGAGTCTTCTGCCTCAACCGACTTCTAAAGTTTTAGACTTGACTCTAAGTTCTTTCAACACTCAGTTTTGAGAAGAAAGATCAATCCAGACTTTCTTGCCAGCTTTCCACTACTTACATGGAATTGATTTGCATTATCACATACCAGCACAGAAAAATACGTAAATTGGTAGTTATTAAGGGAATAAAGCATGAAGTTTATTATTGCTAGACTACTTACAGGTGACCTCTGGAGGACAGGAACAAGCAATTTAAGGAGTACATGCAGTACAGTGGTTATCTTACTGAATATAAAGCTTTTTACTACAACACATTATTCCTTTTTATTTAATTTTACATTTATTAAATGGCCTTAATTCCAGTGGAGGTGACCTCCTGCTGGCAAAATGGTGAAACCACGGCATTTGGACGTGAAAATTCATGTTTTGGATTAGAAGAAAGAATCAATTCCATCAATACTAAAAAACATAGTCATTAAATATGTTGGTATCTTAAAAAAAAATCATCTTTTATGCTTTTTTTGAGGGAAGTGATTTAACATCCATCTTCTTAGAATTCTCTTTAAAAATTCTGTATTAAAATATGTAATAACATGAACATATTCAGATAAGAATAAATCATCCACATATGAAGATTTGCACACTGATAAACAACAGCCTAATTCATCAATGAAAGAAAGTCAAACTGTAATCACTATGGGAAAGCAGCCATGATAAGAAAAACTGATGGAAGCTCAATTATCCCTTCCATTCTTGCAAAACTGGTCCTAGGTGTAAATATAAAACCGTTGTCAATGTCAGTCCCAAATTAAGTATCTGAAACAGTTTGTGATACCTATATGTTGGAACCTGAGTTGAGTTCCTAGCCAAAATAATCAGTAAAGCCTATTAGACACTCTACTCACCCTGCAACTCATTTGGGGAGCTGAACTGTTCTCTTGAATCCATTGACTGCAATAGCAGATATTTATCAAGCTCACACAAGATCATCTTTCTGTGAAGACCACAATTCAGTATCTTCATCAAAGCAAGGAATCTCACCCTACTGTTAAAATTTAGAGAACACCTCTGGTGTGACTTTTACCAGTCCTGAATGTCTCAAACAACCCAGGATGTTTCAAAGAGCAGTAGATGCCTGCATGATGACAACTGTGCTAAGTTTTTCCAAGGAAATACCTACATCAGTGGGAGAGACTTGCAGAATTATACAGAAAAAAATTACACTCGTGTAAATGCAGCTTCAATTGAAGCTGTAAATGCAGCTTCAATTCACCTGGTTGTTTACAGATGGTTTTCAGGCTCACTCTAGGCCCAGGTATACTTTGGAACTTGGTAATAGAGAGAATATAATTTCTTTGCCAATTCTTAGTCACATTAGCATGCCAGAAAATATTGATCAGGCTTTAAAAAATTCCAAAATTTACAGACTGATAATATTTTCTAATATTTT
>VZDJ01004378.1:7030839-7120839 GCA_008694505.1 Cyanoderma ruficeps
TAATATAATATAATATAATATAAATATTTTCTATTACTGACATTTCTGCTTATTATTCAGAGGCTCCCCAACAACTCCACAAAATTAGGGCTGAAAGCTTACCGAACAAGTTGAGCATGTGTCTTATTTTGTATAATGATTGGCTTCATATTATGCTGTGTGAAATCTTCCACATCATACTAAGAGGATATGCTGAAAGTGGTATATATCTGAACTCTTGCTCTTGGTAGAACTACACTGTATAAATCAAAGGTATACCCTTTAATGTTCCTAAAATTTTTAACCTGTTGTCCCTGAATCTGACCAAGGTTCTTCTTTACCAAGTAGAAGAATATAAAAATTCAGCTGGCTGGAAATTTCTACCTCATTCATGTACAAATTGTGAGAGGATCCTTCCTTCTTTAAGTATCCATGGTAAGTGACCTCATGAAAAAGAGAAGAATCCATTCTTTTATTTCCTTCATTGAGAAAAAAAAAATCCCTGAAGTGGTGTTAAAACTGTATGTCACTTCAACCCTTCATGGACAAAACTGAAAGCTAGCTACAACTGCAAATCAAAAAAATCCCTGTACTTGAAATAGCAAAACAAAAGAGAAAGGGAAACTGTATCTACTTATAGGTATAGTTACAGCAAGTCAACCTCAAATTATATCAAGCTGGTTTGGCAGATTTTGAAAGATATTAAATCAGAAACCTTCATGAAGGTTTTTACTGTTTGTGTGGGTTCTCCACAAAAATTTCATGAAAGGTTAAAAAAAAACAAAAACAATCAACCAACCAAAAAACCCCTAAAAAGCAACAAACAAACAAACAAAAACAAAACCCCCAAACCAAAAAACTAAAACACCTTAAACCTCAAGTTAAAAGAAAAGGAAATATGTAATTACAGATTATTTTAAAAAACTCTAATTCTTTTTAAAACAAGGATTTCAGGAAAAAAATTAATTTGGGATTCAGAAGAATAATTCATTTGGAGAAAAGAAGTGAGTGTTTTTTTCGGTTCAAAATTTACTAGGTTCTGTGAAATTAGTTTACTTTCTCTTTTTAGACAGTGGAAATGTAGTAAGTGGGTATTCATTCCAATTAGTATTGTTTTTCATTGAGGGCTATTTTTACACAAAATAATTATTCAAAATAATTATTCAAAAAAAACCCAGACCCAAATGGCAGTTTCTGATAAATAGATAACCTTCTCCAATCATCAAATGTGAATATGCAGATGACAGTACCAAATACTAAAAGTCATCTACTTTTTATGTTTTCATGGTACTTTGTACACCAAGCATAAAAAAATTATAATGTATGTATCAAGTAGAGTTAGCCAAGAAAATACCAAAAATTATCACAAAGTAAGTTTAAAAACTCCCATCTTATAACTTTCATGTGTTATCCTAAGATTTATTCTTGAAGTGCTTTATAGGTTCTGTTTTCTATTTATTTCCCAATTTTTAAGCACCAGGAGAATTAAAATTTTGTCTTCTCCAAAAGAATTATAGCTATCCTTTATACCACATATTTTGTACTCTCAAATATTCTGTATTTTGATTGGATTGCCATTCCACTTTTGTCTGAAAGGTTATTGAGGCTGTCAACAGGAAAAGGACTAGAATTACCAGCCAATCAAATTACAGAATACTTAAAAGGTCAAAGTAGTACAGCACACTAACATAATTCACAGAATATATGAGGCATTAAAACTCTAATACCTCATTCTCGTAACAAAGGTTGTAATGAGAGCAAGAAATGGCACAACATGAATTCATCCACATGACTGCGATTATAACAAGAACCTGAAATGCAATAAACTTAACCCATTCTTGCTGCTAAGCTAAAACTGTACCTTAGCTTTGTTTCAAGCTACCTTGAAAATTACTTGGATGATAAACTTTAGGTAAGATACTGGGTAGTAAGTTTTGCTTATGCATCACCTCAAAGTAAGTGTTAATCAGGATTTTTAATTTGTTGTCTATGACATATGCACAAAATGCTGCAAACCAAGCCAGAAATTATTATTGGATGATGTTTTAAAGTTTGTTTGTTTGTTTGTTTGTTTGTTTAGCAAGGGGTTTCTTGATATCACAGATCGAGAAGTGTTACATCTATATCTATTTTTCTAGTATTAACTGAGGTTGTGTTGTCTAATTTACTATTCCAAATAATAGCAATATAGAAATGCCACTCACAAATGTAGACATGACAGATTATTTGTAGAGTAAAATTCATGTGTTGCACAGTTTCACAGAAATGAGACCGGTTTTTATAGGAGTCTTTACTATCTGTATCATTGCAGTTATTAGCACATGTAAAATCTTAACAAGTCTTTTTTTTCCTGATAGAACATTCCGCATTAGATCACAAAACCTTTCAAGGCAAAGACAACAGGCAATGACAAGCAGTCCAACCCCCTAACTTTCCAGGTTTTTTTTGGGGGGGTTTTTTTTTTTGGGAGGGGGTGGTGTGTGGAGCATAATGGTAAAATCATTTTTGTTTTACATTTCTTTTCTTCAGTGATGTGTGTAGCATAACCCATTCTATCCAATCCTATCTACAGAGAGGAAATAAAAACAGATTTAACCTACAGACCTTTGGTTAACTTCTTCCTAAACTAAATATAAAATGTTACCTCATCTTGCTCAGATTAAAAGGGGAGAGGGGGAACTCCCCCCTTCACCACACGTTCCCTTATTGAGAATCTCTTCTATATAAAAAGAAGAGTCTGCATATAAAAGACAATCCAGAGACATCTTTGAAGGTTCTCTTTCAAAGCGTCTCTACTTCCCTGAGCGTCTGGGGATTTCTGTTATTAATTGAAGTTAATTTTCTAGGATATCAGTTTGCCATGCACGTGGGAAAGATTGATAGCCTCTTCGATTCTCAAGAGTGTTGGAAATGACACTGTTCCATCACCGGGTGTCTTCACTTTTATCATCACAAATCAAATTATAAACATCGGGGCAACCTTGCTGGAATCTGGCTTCGGGAGATTTCCATAAGATTAATTAGGCGGCCAAAGCAAAGATGGTAAAATCTAAGGGCGAGGGGGTGGGGGGAGGCAGGGGGAGGACCGGGAAAGGGGGGGAGAGAGGCACCATTCATTCCTTGTAGAATGGGAAGTCAATTCAACAATGGGTAATTAGCGTGGGCCATGGATTCTCAAAGGCACTGAGGACACTGGACTCTTTCTCTCACTCTGATGTTTAGTGCGGTATTGTGGACCCCTCATTTAATTAGTGCACTTTGATACCCACAGGAGCTTGAAGCTCCAGGGCATGCTAAACACAGACTGACACCAGCAAGCTTCTGCCTCCTTCCAGTCTAATTAGAGACACAATGAGCTGCAAAGACAATGTTTTACTCCAAGATTTCTTCTGCAGATACCTCTGGCAGGAAACAATCGTTTATTTTGTGTCTATATTGGTATTCAGATTAAATTGTTAGCATGCAAAAGATGAGCTAAGGGCACATATCTATTAAAAATGCTTAGCAGAGTTCAGAAATGATGGAAGCAATTTGTGGGGAAAAAATGTATTTTCCCCTTTGGATTTTTTTTTTTTTGTTCTTTTATCTAATTAGAAGTAAATGATTTGAGTAAGAAAACCAAAATAGGCTGGACTCTAAAGCATCTCTTATGATCTGATTTTTCCCCTTTTGCATTAACAGTTTCTACCTCTCAGAAAATAGATTTTTAACTTAACTGTTTGCAAAAGAGAAAGGCAGGAAAAGAAAGGAAATAAAAAAAAATGAGTACCTCTGTTACAATTTGTTGAAATGAGCACTCATCTACTTTAAGAGGACATGGTACAGAGAAAATGTTACTCATATTTGCAGGTCTGTAGAGAAGAAACCCCAAAAAGTTTGTGGCAATGATTGTGTATATGTACGTGTGCTGTGCGGGTATATAAAGTTATTTTTGATGGACAGTTCTATGCTTATTGGAAGAATATAAATATCCCAAGGGAAACTGCGTATTGAAAATTAGTCTCAGCATACACTAAACACTTGCATGTGCTGCTTAACAATAGATTGGAGAACCAGTACTCCTAAAAATTCAACTTCTACATTTATAGTAGAATTACTTTCCTCTTTTTCAGGTAATGAAAGGTAATGGAAGAGAAACAGACCAACACGTATCAATGTGTTGATTCTCAGACTAGAAAGGTACTCTGCTGGTTAAATTATGGTAATTTGGACAGTAACACAATTTAATAAGTGGTTATAATGGGAGAGGGAAAGTGAAAACATAGGAAAAGAAAACGCAAACCAAAATTTCTGTTTAGTTCTATGAATCCAACTGATTGTGGGCTGACGAGCAGCAAGGGGAACAGTCTTGCTTTGTTTCAGTGTAAGATCCTTCCTACTGCATCTGTTTGTCCTTTGGTGACCCCTTGCAGGCTGCTTCCACTATCTGGGGATCACAGGAGAGTTACAGACACCCCCTACCCTCCTGCATTCCTCTACAGCATCTGCTCCAACAAAAAGAGTCTTCACTAGCCCCACAAGCTGAAACCCAAGATGAGTTAAGGGCCATATCTATTAAAATGTGCAGAGAATGGTGATGAATGGAGTTTAGTACAGTTGATGGCTGGTTACCAGTGGTGTTCTCCAGAACTCTTTATTGGGGCTAGTTCGTTTCAAGATCTTTATTAATAACCTGGACACTGGGATCAAATGGATGCTCCATTGGTTTGTAAATGACACCAAGCTGGTGGGCATGTTGATCTGCTGCAGGGCAGGAAGGCTCTCCAGAGGGATCTAGACTGACTGAATTGATGGATTGAGGTCAGCTGTGTGAGGTTCAGTAAGGCAAAGTACACAGTCCTACACTTGGGTCACAACAATTGCATGCAGTGCTATGCGGTGCTACAAGCCAGGAGATGAATAACTGGAAATCTGCCTGTTGGAAGAGGACCTGGGGGTGCTGACCAACAGCCAGCTGAACATGAGCCAGAGTGTGCCAAGGTGGCCAAGAAGATCAATGGCATTGTTGATTGTGTCAGAAATTGTGTGGACAGCAGGGCTAGAGAAATGGTTGTCACCCTGTATTCAGCACTAGTGAGGCTGCACCTTGAATTTCATGTTCAGTTTTGGGCACCTCACTACAAGAAAGATGTTGTTTAACCTGAATAATATGAGGAGACCTTACCTCTCTCTAAAACTGCCTGAGAGGGGCTTATAGCAAGCTGGGGGTCTGTTCTCTTCTCCCAAGTAATAAGTGACAGGGCAAGAGAAAATTGCCTCAAGTTGCTCCAGGGAGATTTAGATAGGATATTAGGAAAAAAATTCTTCACGGAAAGAGTTATCAAGCGTTGGACCAGGCTGCCCAGGCTAGTGGTAGGTAGAGTCGTCATCCCCAGGGGTATTTAAACACCATGTAGATGAGGCATTTAGAGACATTGTTTAGTGGTGGACTTCGCAATATTAGGTTTATGGTTGGACTTGTTAGTCTTAAAGGTCATGTCCAAGCTGAAAAATTCTATGGTTCTATGATCAACATATAAGGTCTAGCAGAAAGGAAAAGGAGGCTCCAGCTCTGTCCTGAAAATCCTTGTCCCCTTGTCCAACTTTGGAAAGACTTCTGAACATAGATTTTTCCTCTGTTGGAACTCCCATCCCAAACACAGAGGCTGTTGTCTGTATTAGTAAGATAAATGTAAGGAACAAGGTTGCTATAAACCAGATATAGATATGATTTTACCAATATATTTGATTAGTAAAACTTATAAATGCTTGCTTTCTTTCACAGATATTTAACCAAAATACCTCAAGCAAGTTTGTGGTGACACAATAATGAATACTGACATAAGTTGGAAACCATATATCAAAATGGAATGCACAGAAGTATTTCAGGCAACTATTTAAGTAATCTTGGCTTTATGGTAGTTCCTGCTGTCGTAGGTCCTGTTCACAGACTTAAATTGTGGCCTGCTGTCGCTCATGGCATTTTACAATTTTGACTTTTGCCATTTTCCCAGGCATCTCCAGACACTCACTTAGGACAAGCGCAGGTCAGAGACTACCCCAAAAAGGGAGTATGAGAAACTTTACAACATGACTAGCTTCTTCTCCATGCTGGAGTCCTCCAACACAGCCCAAACATATTTATAATCTCCAAAAACCCTCTTGTTCTAATCCCACATAAGAAGGCTTGAAAATATGAAATTTTTTCTGGACTAAAAACCTGCCAGTTAGCCAGGCTGCAGAGAAGTATTCACATTATTTCATGAACTTTGAAATGAGGAAGGCATTCCCCAGGTAATCAGCATGTCTTACGATTATGACATTCAGTGACCTCAGAGGAGATCCAGAAGCTATGTAGTAGAAATGGAGTCGGGGGAACAGCTTGACCAAGGGCCTGCAGCTGGGCCATGGTCCCTGCTGCTCTCTCTGTCTGATTGACCAATGGAGAGGACAAGACATGAGCTTTCCATTGCAAAGATTGTGAAAAATTACTCCATCTCCTAGTGAGGACTGCTGTCACTGCCATTTGACATTCCTTTTCTCATATGGAAACAATCCAGTAGGATTGTTGTTGGACAGAGTTTAGATGTATGTTACTTCTCATTTAACAGTTTTGTAACAGGCACATGTTACAAAGGACCACCTGCATGGCTTACTTTTGTGAGAGGCTGTAATCAATGATGTAAGCACATGAAAATGTTAATTTTTCTTTGAAATATCATTTCAGTTTTCTTCTTCACTTGCAATCACTGTGGTACTGCTGGCCCCAGAGAATTTTCCATTGGGGTGCGACTGATGATGTTCCAAGGCCTTCCCTGAGGGCACTAAGCTGTGCTGCCGCCAGGTGTCCAGCTAATAGCTCATAATTTCACCAAAGACCAGAGTAGGTGAGTCAAGAAAGACTCTGAAGCCTGATACAGGTAGGAAAGAGCAAATGAATTTCCCCTTCCACTGTGCCCAGCATGAGGTGCGGTTGATAGTTGATGGTAGTAAATCCTTCTGTACTCCAGAACCACAACTTCACAGGGCCATTTAGGCAACATCTAGGTTTGGTTGGCTTGTTTTTATTTTTTCTAATGAAATTTAATTTTACCATTCTGCTTTCCATCGTTGAACAGAGAAAGAAATGGTAATGACTATATGCAGTGGATATCTTCTAGTAATAATCCTTTACTATAGCTAGACTTTAAAAGCAGGATCTGTTCTCCCCAAGGCTACTTATTCCCTATCTGAAACATTAAAGTAACTGCTGAATAATTAGCCGTTGATACCTTGGAAATTAATGTTTAAAAAGCAGAGGAAAAAAATGTACATTTTCTTCAAGAAAAAATATTCAAGCTGTAAGTTGAAAGTGCCTAATCCTTTCAAACATTCCCTACTTTCCAAGAAAACAAAAAAAGATGATATTATTACTATTTGCCATGTATACCAAGCTTTTTGTCATTTTTGGTGCATTACTGAAACCTATAAGGCAATTAATTAGGCAAACCCTAGGATTTCGATGTGCTATTGTTCACATGCTAGGATTTTCTGACATGATAACGTGCATGATATATAAAAATTATAAACAGGTAGAGGAGACTAGAAGTGAATGGAGCAACTGAGCAATAATTAGGTTTTAAATATTTAATATTGTTGAGAAATAATTAGGATTCAAAAGTGGACGTAGGTATCAGTCAACAATGAAACCCAAGAAGCTTTCTTGGGTGCATATGGGCTTTCCAGCCATTCATTCCTGTATAATTAAAGCTGTCATTCTGAATACACCTGCCTGAAAGTAAATCAATGGAATCATGTATTCCTGAGTATGTACAGCTTCAGAGTTTTTGCTATTTCTTACTGGTTTTCACTGTCACAGGAAAATTAAAACAACATATATAATCAGAATCTGTAAAATAACCTCAAATTTCTGCTGCTGCTTCCCGGGAACTCAGTAAATGATCATGTGGGGTCTGAAATGTGTAGCCGTGGTTGGAAACTGGAATTTCATAAATTGGCCTTTTCACTAGAAAAAGATCTTGTTGCTACATTCGTTGTCTATTAGTAAAACACAACTCTGAGAACTCCAGCTCCTAAGCAGACCAATATCCCAGGAAAAGAGTGCTGGGTATTTGATTAACTTGCATTTGCCAGTAGTAGCTGGAATTCTAGGAGGGAAAAGATCTTCTGATCAGTTTGTATGACCATGTCTCATTGACGGGTGGTTCCTTGATACGTAGTTGTCCAATATGACTGAGTAGGTTGTGGTCAGTAACTGGTTCATTTTCAAGTTATTATCAAAGATGTCAGGTTCCAAAATCCAGGAACCCCCTAATTACATAAAAATGCTTAAAATAATCTCTGAAAAAAGACTGACTGATATGTATTACAGGATTCCTGCATTATTTTAGACAATAGTAAATGAATTTCCAAAGAGTAATGTCAGCAACAAGAATCAGAGAAATAGGAGGAAAAGGGTCTTATGCTCTCCTTACTTCTTTCTTATTGTCTCCCTTATTTTCATTTGAATATTTCCTCTGCCACCCCTCTATCTGCTCCCTTTGTTTAGAAATTCATCTCATTCCCTCTTGAATTCCATGATGCTTCTTGCTTCAGGGGCCCTTTATAGTAATTTATTCCATACACTTCTAATCCTTCTGTGTAAAATAGTTATGCCTTAGCATTACTTTTCTTGTTCCCAACTTTCTGATTTTTAGATCATGTCTTCTAACTTCTGTGGTCTTGCAAGTGTAAAGAGCCTGCTTGGATTAATTTTATCAGTCTTCTTCATAATTTTTAAAACTTCAGTTGGGTTACATGAAGTCTCTTCTTTTCCACTGAGAATATGCTCAGCTTTCTCAGTCTTTCCTTATAACTTAAATCATTGATATCTGGTATCATTTGTATAATTGCTTTACACAGCTCCCCTGAACAGCAATTAAACCTTTACAACGATATAGAGGCCAGCACTGTATAAATTACTAAAGGTAAGGATCTGAAAGGTAAAAATTATTCTTAAATAAAAATAATTCTGATTCTCTTGATTTAGATGGAAGTTCCTCTAGCATCACTGTTCAAATTCCAATTCAATTTGCTATATTTTTAATTTCATTTACATAATGGAATGAAAAATGATTTAAAATTATTTGCTCTGTATAACAGGAAAATTGAAAGAAGAGGAACAGCTTTCTGCTATAAAGATGATATAACAAGGAAGAGGAAGGAAAAATTGGAAAACAAAGAGTTATGACACAATAGCACTTGACTCTAAGGGCTCTTATGCCCTTCCTACTCTCCTAGGGATCAAAGACTCAAAAACGTAGTTCTAGTTCTAGTTTTACAAGTAAGCACATTTTTTCTCGTCTCTTGATTTGTGAGACTTAGACTTGCTTACAGCCATATTTATTTTACCCTGTTGAGTACATGTGATTTGTGACAGGCTGAAACTTTTAGACAGCAGGGTGGCATACTTACATGTTTTTTATCAGCTGAATATAAATATAAATATCTCGCTTTAATTGACCACGCGTACTACAATGCTGTCCCAAAGTATGAGATACATTTAAAATATGCTCATTCACACTTTTTTTTCTGTATCAAAGTTGTTTAAACCTTTCTCAAACACCTTTACTCATTACCATTTTCTACAAAATAAAATGAAATACTTATTTTTCAATGCCCTTCATTGACCCACATGTCTTTAGAACACTGAAAGGGCTGGATGGCTTTAGAGGACTGCACCCAAAAATTTTGTGGTAGCATATTCTCTTTACTGTTTTCATATTTATGGTAGATAAATATAACTGATCTTTAGATGCAATGTCCTCCTCTTATGCTGGGAAACGTTTCAGTACAAATAGCTACCAGTGTAGTTCAGTGTATATCGCTGCTGTTCTGACACCTCAGCGGGCTCTCTGAGAAGTTTAAGAAATGTCCTGGATAAGAAATAGCCCTGGCATGGATGTCTTACACCTTTCCCAAATATAGGGTGTTTTCTATTAGTTTCAGTGTTGTGTTCTTACATCACTGCCGTCTAACAGGACAGTTTTTACGCTAGAGTAAATCAGCTTATCTCCAGGAATACAGAAAGGTGTTTGTCATATACAGCTTTTGAGGATCTTTGCCTCTAGATTATTCATATCTTGTCCAGGTACAGAAACTACTTAACTGACAGGGACAGGTAATCTGCCACTTGGTAGAATCTGGGCCAGACTCTGTAGGCTCCTTTATCCCATCCTGAGAAGAAAGAGTTGTGGCGATAGACACGGAGAGGTAAAATGATATCTAAAAGAAGGATTCTCCAGAGAAGAATGGGGAACTTGCAAACAATTCCCTTGCAGTTCTCAACATTTCCTTTCCTAAATTGGGTATTACTTTAAAGTAGGAGATATTCACTAAAAACTGTTTTCAGGAAAGCAAGATCTTTTTGGTAGGAGGATGTTGATACTATTTCTGTATCAACCACAGTCTTCTTTCCTCTACAAGCAATCCCATCTTCTTTTCTTCTGTGATAAGTTATCAAGCGTCTTAATAAGTTGTAAATCATCTGTTACCCACAACGTGCACATTGTTACATTAGAAAATTTCTCATTCCTCCAAGAAATTATTATTTGTTTGTCACCCTACACTTGCCACTCTGCCTCAGTTGTGCAAACAAGAATTTTTGCTTTTTTGTGCCACTGAGACCTATAATCAGGGAAAACATTCTTTTTATGGCATATCCTAAATCTGTTCTGTTACAATAGCTGTAAGTGTATTTCTAGCAGAGAAGTCAGGATAAGAAAGAGTGCACATAAAAATGTGTTTTTTCCAATATGTCTCCATTTGCCGGGCCATTCTTCCTCACTGTTGTCCACTCACCTTTCTGTGATTTGATGTGCTCTACCAACCAAAGTTTGCCTACAGCAGTCTTGTTCATGGTGCACATTTCCCTTACCATCAACTTTAACTCTGTCTTTCTACATACCTCACTTATCTTTTTCCATTACCTCTTCCTCTCTGTAGACTCTTCTCACATCTCTTCCACTGAGCTCCTTGCTGCTTCTCATTCTTCACATTTAAAATTAACCGTGATTCACTGATAAATCTCCTACACTCCTTTATCCTCTCAAGGATCTTTGTTTCTCTTTCCAGCTTCTCCACATTCAGCTTAAGATTCTTAATTGCTAAATATCCATCACATATAAAGTCCTCTTTAGGCTCCTCAGTTTTCACATCCATGTGCAAGTCACATCTCCAGTGACCGATGGCAGAACTATAGTCACTTCAGAACACCCTCTGTTTCATACGAAAGTGAATGCTGATATAAACTGATGGACACTTCCTGCTGGCACAATGCAACAATTTTACAGAAAATCATACAAGTAAAGGAAAGTCATGTGAGTCTGGTGGTGGTAACAAGTTTGGAGGGATTAGCACAATACACAAAAAGAAAGGCACGCTGTCCATTTGCAGGTGAAGCTCTTTTGTGGGTGCACAGCCCAGTTTGAGAATGCCCAGATACAGAAAGAGCCTTTCCATGTAGCTTCACTGTGAATGAAACAAGGAAGGTTTCAATTCTGTGCACCTACATGAGCAACTCAAAGCCAACTATGTTCCCTATGAAATCCTGTTGAGAGGAGACTTCTGGAAATCATGACCAGAACCAAGAGGGGAAAAATAAATTATAAGATTTGTTAATATTTCCTTTTATTTTATTTTTCTGAATTTTGAAATTTCTAAAGTTGGACAAGCTTCTTTTTTCCCCAAAGGATCCTGTGCTGACATAAATCATCACTTCTAGGAACAGCTTTTCTGATATATGATGATGCTGAGATAAAATGACGATTTTATCCATTAGAAGCCTTTCTTTTGACTTACTTTATGGTATCATAGCAGTGTGTGAAGATGTGTTATTAAGATACATGTGCAAATAGGAGGAATTACTGATTTCTGTTCACACTCATCTGCAATACAGAAACAGCTCTTTTATTACAGTTTCCAAATGTGATAGTCTCATATTCTCCTAGATTGGAATGCAGAGACTTTAACATGGTAGGTCAACTCAAACCAATGAAAATTTCTGTTGAGATATTTAAACTTCATTACCCTTTCCCTGTACTTCATAGGATCAGCCTAGGAGGGAATATGTGCTCTGTGAAAATTTCCTCCCCTAACCTAAGACTTTTTCATTGTCCTTAATCTAATATTTTTCTCCTGTAACTGTTTTCTCTTTTGATAAAAATAATTAGACCTGACAGTTCCTGGAGTAATTCTATAAGGAACATATATTTTACCATTAAATTGTGCATGGCACATTAGTATTTTCCTGCTGTATGTTTTTCATTGGTTGGTTCTATCATATTCTTACCAAAAATCTAAAGAATTGCTGTTGCCAGTGCTGAGAGGTGTTTCAGATTGGTAGTGAGTTGCATATGCTAATGACCCAGAGTGAATACCGCCAATTGGCACTCCACAACGGAATTGTGCTGAGGCCTCAGGAAGGATGACCCCAGTTCTGACATACAGCTGATGGTCAGTGGGTATCCCTGCCCACCCAAGGCTTAGTAGAGGAGGAAAGAGAAGAAACATGTCTTCCAGAATAAAAAGGCCATATTCTGCTGTGAAAAATGGATGGTTATAGGGATGGTCAATAAGTGTCAGCATTCATATCCTCCCCTAGATTATTCACAGCTGTAATGAACAGTACAGCTTTTAGTTCTGATCTTAGAAGTACCACTAATAAATATCCTGATTTCACTAAAAACTCAACATTTATTCCCATTCTCGCCTTTCAATTTTTGAAGTAAATTTTTATCGGTGGCAGTACTGCATTTCTAACCCTGTGGTTATCCAGTTTCTTTACTGAATCTTATCAGGCATTTTATCCCAAGGCTTTTGAGAATCAAATGTCAATTTACTTTACTTGTTCAAATTTAATAAAGTGTTTAGAATTTGCAATGATTTTTATTACAATTTAAATGGATTAATTATATTGCAGTAAAACTGACCTGCCTTATGGAATTTTTTTCGGGTTAGAATATAAAATTTCTATTAATTATTTTTATTTATTGTGTCCTACTACATCAAGGGAATGTTCTTTATCCCTTCAGTGCATTTCTCATTCTATGATACTTGCCCAGGACCAAATCATGAAACGTTGTCAAAAGTAACTAGAATGTTGGTGTGAAGTGATATGAAATCTCAGAGAATGACAGTGTCAGACTCTTGGCCTGCCAGCACCTAGCAGATAAACACAATATACAAATAGCAGATATTACTGGGATATCTGCAGCCTCTTAAATGCAGACTATCTTGCATATGCTGCTATGACAAAACATCTTATTCAAACAAATTTATTTTTACTAGAGATGCTGATGAACAAGGAATAGTTTGACATGAAAAATAAGAACTGCAAAACTTTGTGGAAAATAATTTCCTTTGTGTACTACTTATTGTTTGAGTAATTTCTCCCCTATGCAACTTGTCCAAGAACACCTTGGAGCATTTAAACAACATATTTGGTCAAGAAGCCTGCTTAATTTTATTTTTTTGAATGAATATACTGTGCCTGTTTTTTTTGTTGTCAGAGGATGGAAATCATCTCAGATTCATACAGTCAAGAGAAATTCTAGGATGTTTAAGTTCAAATAATTAAGATTCCTGAAAGAGAGAAATATAAATAGTACACTTTCAAGGTGAAAGGGCTTATATACAGTGAAATCTTCTTCCATCTTCCCCATATATGTATTATTATATCAAAGTAACTTAGTGACTAACAAGAACTAAATTTTGAGTTGAGAATTATTTTCTTATTTACATGATATGCTATATCAGGCTGGAATTAGGTTGCAAAAGATTTCCTAGATCATCTATTTCAAATTACAAAAATGCTTGGTCATTGTGCATATGTGTGTCACAAAATCCATGTTGTTATAAGATTATGCCCTAAAAAGACAAAAGCAGTGTGAAAGGTAGAAGAATCATCATACTTATTTCACCAAAAATAATGTCCTTGGGTACATTTAACTACTTACCAAATTCAAGACAAGCCAAGTCATCTAAGAACTGATCTTAGGTTTCGACTGTTGGTTACGCTTAATATGTTAGCAGCCTTTGTCCCAAATCCACTGGTCCCTGGATTTTGGTGGAGGGTGAAACCAATCAGTTGCTGAGAAAGCAGAGCCCAGACCTGCTGTGAAGGACCCTGCACCATGATGCCCTACGTAATGCTGCATTATAACCATAGCACAACACCAAGAAATCGTTAGTAAAACTCTCTGTGTCCAAGCAACTCTGGTGGTGGACAGATTTGAGGTCTGGCTGACCACTACACTTCTTTGTCATGACAAATATCTTTTCCAAAATAAAAGAGGAAGTTATTTTAAGTTGGTTTATGCTCTTGATCAGACACCAAAGGTCTTTCATCTCTGCTTGATAAATATACTCAATTCACACACACAAAATTCTAAGACACCAGTAGATTACAGGTCGACCTCCATATCTCAACCTATGTCTTAGAAGAAGGGACTATGTTCTCACCAGGATGTTTATATTTGGTTCTTTTGATTTGAAAAGCCTTGCAGTTCTTCAATTGGTCAAATGGCACCAGAACCAGGTGCAGGGACTGAAGGACTCGGAGTGTGAAAAATCCTCTGGTGTTGTAGGGACAGTGACTCCAGAAAGAGCTAACCAGAGAAATTACACCTGAGACAGAGCCACAAAACCCTAGTGAAACTCTTTCTTATGGACAAAGTAGAAAGCTGTAAATAAGCCATTTGCAAGCTGGGGATTCAAACTGGGGATTAAATTGCTTTTATTAAAATACAGTGTGATCTAAAATTAAAACACCACCGCCCAGTGCAGGTTTAATCCAGGAGATTCCAGGGTCTGCTATCTTGGGTAATTTGAAACTGCCTCTGAAACTGCATCCCATTTACCAAAATGACCCAAGGTTCACAGGCATTTGGCACACGCTGATTTTGAGGTAAAAGAGGATTGCTTTGAATAAAACAGAAGGGAAAACCTTACAGCAACTTGGGGAACAATCACCTGTCATCTTAGAACAGGGCATATAATAGACAATCTGCTTCAAGTCCTCTGTCACTGCTTCAAGTCCTCTGTCACTTCCTATGAATTTAAATTCAAAGGTAAAATATAACAATGTTTTTTCCTTTTTGCTGCATAAAGACTTCTTTTTACTCATAACAAAAATAAGAAAAGATAGCTATTACATGCAGCACTTTGGCAATTTTAATCTACACTTTCCATTTTCCCTTCCACATCTAGAGGGCTATTGTATGTCCAGTGGTTTCAATGTATATACTAGTGAACATATAAAGAAAGAATCATATATCATGCCAAAATAATTTAGTTTTTTATTACAACTTTTTCCTTCCAATTTTCTACTTATAATGAGTGCATAAAAGACCCCTTTTCACCCTATTGTTTTTAGTCTAAAAGCCACTTTATTCTTAATAAAAGGAATAATAAGTGCCAGTTGTAAAATACTCTGTCAATCACTCCAGCACTTACAATTGTGTAACACCTTTCTTTAGGACCTCTTAGAGTGCTTTAGAAAAGGTAAAAACAAATAAAATAAAATTACAATTACATTTAAATGCAGAATTAGACTATCAGTTTTAGATCACTTGAATTTTGTTACTAAAGGTTGAAAAGAGACAATGTGCCTCTGAACACCCTGCAAGTAGCTGAAAGCTGCAGTAGCCTTGTCCATGCTGATCTTTGAATGAGCTGTTTCACAAGACCCTCATTAAAAGCAGCCTGAATTCTAACAGAAAACATCTTCTTTTGCCCTGATTCCCCATAGCTGATACTCTTCATCTTACATTATTTCCATTTTCCTGTTTTTCTGCTGCATATTGTTTCCTCTGTGTGCACTGGTCATGGTGGGAGAATTATTTCTTGAGATAAAAAGGTAAAATTTGGATTCCTCAATAAATCCTATATTCAGGTTAATTGGAAAGGGTGAAGAGTGAAAAATAGATGTGATGAAAGCTCAGTATGCTGGGACTAATGCTTAGCTTGTGTATATGGATATTTAATTTAGGTTTTGTGATGAATGTAATTTATAAACTCAGGAAAACAAAAATGTGGGTCAGAATATACAATATTCAGTGATTGAAAATGCTGGCTCTCCTTTCAGTCACTAGTTAAATGTTTTTGAGACACTTAAATTAGATATCTGTAGGACGTGTTCCCATGTCTTTTCAAAAGAAGCAGTGCAGCTGTGGGTCCTCAGAATGGCATGTCAGTAGTTCATCATTCAGTTACTCTTTTTTGCAGTTATTTTTGGTAGCAGAGGTCTCATTACAAGATCATAATCCATGGGTTTATGAAACTACTTGTTAAAGGTAATGGGAATGTGACAAAGGTGCTGTGCTTTTTTGTTTTATTTTGTTTTTACTACCAGACAAATCAGCTCCTCTAGATATGTTGCTTTCTTCTCTAAGGGCTCCTTCAGATTAAAAAGAAACCGTGATCATCTTAATTTAATTGTAAGAAACCTGGTGAAACAGATTATATCCATTTTCTTTCTCATGCCTTAAAGTTCAGCAAGTCTGAGGGGAATTTTTCAGTGCTTTTTCAATGAAATACATAAAACACTGATGAAGGCTATTAAAGCTCATGCACTGTTGGAATGTAAGGAAGCCATCTAGTCAAATCCCATGAGCAAGGCCATGCAATGTCTATTGTATGGTTGATCATCTGCATTAACCATAAATAAATAGGGAGATGCTGATAAGAACTGACAGTATTTGAAGAAGGAGTAAATGAAAACTGATCCCAACCCATAACCAAAAAAAAAAATTAAACAAAGTGTAGAGTCTAGCTGACTTGGGCCTCATGCCATCTGAGATGTCCTAGGACTCCCTGTCTGATCTTTACTCTTTGAAAAGGCACAGGAATTCCATAGGTTCTGTGGAGAATTTTCTAGCCCCAGAGAAAGGTCTCAAGGAACCTCACAAAGCAGCTGATCCATATACTTAGGCAATGGAGTAGTGCTATTGCCTCATTGGAATTTCCACTTGTAGATATCTAATTCAAAAGTTCTGTTTAGGTATTTTCATGCCACCTTGGGCATTAAGTTCAGCTGGGTAAAGAAAGATGACTAGCACCATTTGAGGATCCTTTGGTTGTCTGCAACATCTAGAGAAGGCTGATACGTGTGATGTGGTGGATATATATCCTTCTGGAGCTAGCTGGCTAAGACTGGGTATGTTATCTTTGGCATTTTCAGATGACACTTAGAGGCCTACATTTCAGCAATTGAAAAAGATTGCTCTATCTCTGAAGAGTATGACAGCATTCTAGGAAACTAAGTTCCATGCTCTAGGCACTGGATGCCGATTTATGTTCCCTAATCTAAAACAAAAAAAGAAAAAATACTTCCAGTAGCAAAGACATACTATCAGGGAGAGGACAGTGTTTGGGAGGGACAGCCACGCACAGTTTTCCAAGCCCTGGGATGTGACCCCACTGTGTGGCTAATAGGGCTTCCCTCAGCAGCTTCCCCTCTCCTCAGCTGCACAGCCTTGTTCCCACATCGTAGCCTCTGCTATGCCAGCAAAACCAGTTGTGGGCCCCTGAAGTAAATCAGAATGGGAACTGATCCATTTCTGGTGGGTCATTTTTTACTGGGTCCAGGTCCCTGACGGTGTTTGCCATGCAGCTGTACAGTGATGCCAGCACTGGGAAGGGAAGGAGGGAGAGAATGGGTTGGGGACTGCCGGAACCAAGCCTAAGTAGGTTCAAACAGACCTGCCAATATAAGTCTAACCACAGTCTCCATGCCTCTCTGATCACAACCCTGCTCTGAATGTTTTCATTTTGAAACTTTCCTTTTGGCTGTTTACCTACTGAGACAGATCAGTCACTTGGCACCTGTGTTTGCTTCCTATATTTCCGCTTTTATTTTTCCTCATGGTCAGTGACTGAGATGTACTGTCACTCTGGCAGCAATGAAAAATTGTCATTGGAATTTCTCCAAAAAAGACCCAGCTGATGCTCTCAGTTTGACATATATTGGGGGTTTGTTGTAGTTGGTTGTTGCCATCTTTTCTCTCAGACAGTTGGTGCTTAGCTGTTGCATGGGGAATGAACACTGTCCCCATTGTAAGATTCCAGCAGAGGGATGAAATCAATGTCTTCCATGTAAATGGGCTCATTATGCCATCAGTTCATTTTCATTATTTCCTTTGGCTTTAAAAAAGACTAATTGTCCATACAGTCATAGTCAGCCTGTATGAGGATGCAAATTAATTTATGACTTACTGCAGTGAAGCTCTTGAAAACATATGCAGGACTCTCAGAGCAGTAGTCAATGAGATTTTAACACATGCTTAAAAGAAACCCCCCATTTAATTCCTTTGTAAACATGTCATTAGTGAAAAACACTAATACCTGCTGTATATTCAGCACTAGTGCATCAAAATTTTAATAGTTTCAGATCCACTCTTTGCTGGGTTAAAGTTGAGTGGACTGCTTGGCCCAGAGTGCAGTGGTGAATGATGTTGCACTCAGCAGGCAGCCAGTCAGTGGTGGTGTCTCCCAAGGATCAGTGCTGGGACCAGTTCCTGTGTAATATCTTCAGTGATGAGGGGATTGAGTCCATTATCAGCAAATTTGCAGATGACACCTAGTTGGGTGCGAGTGTTGATCTATTTGAGGGTAGGAGGGCTCTGCAGAGGGACCTGGACAGGCTGGATTGATGGGCCAAATCCAACAATATGAGGTTTAACAAGACCGAGTGGTTCTACACTTTGATCACAATAACCTTGTGCAGTGCTACAGGCTGGGGACAGAGTGGCTGGGCAGTGCCCAGGCAGAAAAAGCCCTGGGGGTACTGACTGACAGCAGACTGAACACGAGCCATTGTGTGTCCAGGTGGCCAAGACCTTGAGTGCTCTTTCCAATTCTGGGCCCTCAGTTTAGGAAGGATGTTGAGATGCTGGGGCATGTTCAGAGAAGGGCAATAAGGCTGGTGAAGGGTCTGGAACACAAATCCTGTGAGGAGTGGCTGAGGGAGCTGGAGTTGTTTATCCTGGAGAAGAGAAGGCTCAGGGGAGACCTTATTGCTCTCTACAACCATCTGAAAGGAGGCTGTAGCCAGGTGGGGGTTGGCCTCTTCCTCTAGGCAGACAGAGGCAGACAAGAGGACACAGTCTTAAGCTGTACCAGAAGTTTAGGCTGGACATCAGGAAAACAATTATCCATAAAGCAATTGGAGGTTGAAATGGGCTGCTCAGGAAGGTCATGGAGTTACCATCCCTAGAAGTGTTTTAAAAAAGACTGGATGTGGCACTCAGTGCCATGGTTTAGTTGATAAGGATGTGTTAGGTCATAGTTTGGATTTGATTTTAAAATTCTTTTCAAACCTAGTAAGTTCTGTGATTCTGTGATTCGGTGATCCTTTACATAGAAAGTGTGATATCAAAACTTGACTCAAAACGTAGCAAACTATTGTAGATTTTGAGGAAAAAAAATCCCAGACAAACATTTTCTAATTTTCAAGCAGGGGAATAAAAAGCTTAACAAACTCTTTAACCAGACAAAGTTTAAAAAAAACCCAGTCTTTAAGAAAAACTCATTAAAATTACAACATTCCTCTAAATTAATGTTTACTATTCCAAAAATAGTTTAAAGTTACCTAGGTACACATCTTAAAGTATACACTGTACAAGCTAATAGGCTTCTAATGTTTAAATAGCAAATGTATCTATGTACAGCAATCTTCAAGTTTGACTCTGTATGAAACAAAAAAGTTAAAAACATATGAGAAAAGCCAGGCAGTGGAGAAGATAAGTACTAACTTGAAAAAAGAAAGAAATAAAATACATAAATTATATGGATATAAAATGACCCAAACTCAAATTCAAACTGTAGGATACTTAATATAAAAAAGGGCCAGGTTTAAAGATGCATATCCACTGTTTTTAACATAGAGAAGTAAAAGATTATTTTCTTTAAAAAAAATACTATATTATATTTGTAATTCTATACAACTTCACAGTATTAAGTAAAATTTTTAAAACTTAAAACATGCCACTTTTATTAATTGACCATTTTAAAGCCACCAAATATTTTTATGTCAATTACTAAAACAAGGTTTAACGCTGTCAAAAAGCATTACTGCTAAAAACAGTCATCTTCTCAATGTTTTCATCTGCAAAGCATTACAGTTTATAAAACAATTTTAACTTGGAATACGTAAGTCTCTGTACAAAGGCTTCCATATGTTAAAAATTTTATTTGTGTGTTTGATTTTAAATTGCTTTGAAAAAGCAGACAGTTGAGGTTTATAGAATGGAATCTTTCTTTTAGGAAATAAATGTCTCAAAAGTACAGGGCACCAGCAGTAAAAACATTCTTACCACAAATCAGAAACAGATTGGGAAGTGTTTGTCGAGTACACCTTCTGAAACCAGAATTTGTTTCTATTTGCTGGAAAATTGAAAAATCTCTTGTATCTTGGCATGCTTGTTTGGCCCCTTCCCAGGCTGTTCATGCAGTAGTGGCATTATTGTGCAATAAGGATTTCAGGACTTATAAAGCTTTCAAGTTCCTCTTCCATTTAATTTTTAAAATGCAATGTATTTTTCCAATTGTCTGCATAGAACCCAATGACAGTGTTGTTTTATAAAGTATGTATTCCATGATATTGTATTTTGAATAAAATATGAGGTATTTTTAAGAAACAAAGACAATTAATCAGTGTCTCAGCTTCTGCATGGCACTTAGCCAGAATCCGCCAGGCAGACACTTGAAGTTTAGAGATTGTTTTTGCAAGACTAATTTAAGGTGAACTTAGATGGATTCAAGATTTATAAGCACTACAAAGTCTTGACTGGAGCAAAGTTCAACTAAGTAATCCACAGCTTACTCTGCAGATGAAGTGCTGCAGCTGAAACTTCCTCGTGATTTAGTCTACATTCAATGAAAATTTTCGAAACAGGCAGAAGGAGTGAGTTTCACTGTTTCACTTCAAAGGTCTCCTAATAACTGAGAGGATTAAACTCTTTTAACCAGTTAAGAAGGTTAGATGATTTTGAGTGAGTAGCTTTACATTCATCAATAATTCTAAGTTGAAAGTTTAAAGATATCATAAGAATACATGTCCTTTAACTCCTTCAGGGTTGCAGAGCAACAATGCACCTGTTTTGCAACCACATCCAAACTGCTAAATACATGACAGCTGTTTTTAGGTTGCTTTACTGAAGTGAAGTTATTGGTAAGAAGATTAATTAAATTGCTTTACTGAAACATTTAGCAAAATTAAGAACCTTTAGACCACTTCTAAGAGACTTCCTTCTTTCCCGGCTAAATAAATGTATAATGTGTGTTTAAAATCATTCTAATGTGAGCTGTGCAGGCTTTGATATTAGTACCTTTTACCTCTAGCATGCTAACGCCATATGTATATTTTATCAAATTAGAAATAAGTTTCAAATGCTCAGTTCAGATGACAAAGGTACTGCTGAAGTAAA
This sequence comes from Cyanoderma ruficeps, assembly GCA_008694505.1. NCBI lineage: Eukaryota > Metazoa > Chordata > Aves > Passeriformes > Timaliidae > Cyanoderma > Cyanoderma ruficeps. The sequence goes on from VZDJ01004378.1 coordinate 7,052,262, forward strand.
AAAGCCGAGGATTTTCAAACTGAAATGAAAAAGGTACATGTAAGAAATGGCTATAAATTTCTTCTTTTTACAGGGAAAGACGGGAAATTATAGATGATAATAGTAAAAGAACTATCCTTTATCATATCAAGTGGTTCTTCTTAAGTTCTTTTTGCTCACGTTTACCATTATTAGTGCAGTCAGAGAGCCTGGTTAATAAAGAATTACTTCTGCATTATATGATTGTACCTCCAATCTTTTGCAAAGAAGTCAGGATAACATATGTGCTGTGAATTCAGAAAGAATGGGTGACAGTTTATTGTGAGTTTTATACAGCCTATTTTAACATTAGTCTGCAGAACTAGCCTCAAAAGACAGAGAGGGAATGAAGAAGTGAAGGAAATGCCATATAGGATCGCATGCGCTGGATCAAAAAATCCCATTCGTATCATTATTATTAACAATAAAAACAACCATCACATATGTAATGCCTAGGAGTCCTAATACTTTTTGAATAAAATATCAGAGACAATTGGGAAAAGTAATTACATTTTTGACTGATTGAAGGACCACCCATATCTTCTATCTACCCAGCAAGGCATAATACGAATGGACTTTGTTTCTCAAATGAAAAGTTGAAGGAGTGGAAAATAAGTAAAATCTGTTATTATGGATTTTAGAAATGACTGAAAACAGGCAGCATTATCTCTTGGAATGTCTTAGACACCACCACATCCTGCTGCATGAATATAACTAGCTTTCTTTGTAACCTTACATACGTGAAATATAGAAAAACACACCTTAAAAAAAGCATCTCTTAAAAAACTAGAATACTAAAAAACGTCTGATGGAATATTTCATCAGTTCTTCTTTCCTAGCTATCAAAAAAACCCCTGGAAAGATGTTGATTTTTTTGTTTGCTTTGTGCATATAAGCTTTCAAAGCACTGACAATCTTATTGATGTGTGTTAGTGAAAAGCTAATAGATATTTGACTCAGAACTATGATCACATGGTAATTCATATAAAACTTAGGAGATCATGTCAATAGAGATTTCTTTTTGTACTCTTTAAACACTCATAGTTACCCTTTGACTTCTATACAAATTACAATTGGGAAGTTAAAAACAGGTTTTTGTGTTCCTAATGAAAATAATTTTTTTGCACTCTGACATGGCTCCAGAAACATGATCAGGGCTTCATTTTTGTAAGAGTTTTGATAGCAATTGCACAAAACATTTTTCCAAGTATTTAAAATACCTTTTCAAAATTAGACTTAGTAAAGTCATGTTCTGTTTTATTTGCTTGGTCTATGGATCTTGTATTTTTAACTTCCCTGTGTCCCTACTTAAGCATTCTATGGTGTCTTTGTGGATTTTGCTCATAATTTTTCAATGCTGTCTAGTTTTCCATAATTTACCAAGTCATTGTTGAAATAAATATGTTAAAGATTGAGAGACACAATCCTAGGCTGCAGCCTAAGTATTATGGGTAGACAGTAGCCCTGGATGGTTTCCATTGAACTGATAGAATTCAATGTGATTAGGGAGATTTTTGCCTGGTCTGATGCTTTGCAGAAGTGTCAGTTTATCATCTTGAAGTGTACCTAGTATGCTTTGAAGCTTAGAGTATGTTCCTTGTGTCTGTCTTTTGGGGAATATATACCACCCTGGAGAAGTTACTAATATTTTAAATATTTTGATAGTTAGATATGTCTCATTCCAGAACCTCTAAAGAGAGTTTGAGATTTCATTTTCATTAATGATGTGCATAAAAATAAACTGAGTAGTTAGATGAGTAAATGGGATCTACAGGGGAAAAAACAGAAAAGAGAAAATTAGCTGGATGAGCAAATCCAAAAATGATGATTTAATAAGCATACCTTAATGCGTCATAAGTGCCACTGGATGTGTTTGTTTAATTTCATTATTATTTTCCACATGGCTACTTATGTGGTTTTCATTTTAACTGGGACAAGACCAGTAGTTCATTGAGAAATCAGCTTCAAAGGCTGATTGTTGGTCAGTGCCGGAATATCTCTTCTGCCTTTAGAGGCACAATGTGATGTGGCTCCTCAAGGGTGCCCTTCAATCACTCTCAGAGAGGGGAGCTTTAGGCTGGGTGAATGGGAGTCCCTGTGAGCAGCACTCATGCATTTTGCCCATCAGAAGGGTGTTTTTTCACCTGAGATTTCTTAGGCATTCTAAAATGTTACTTTTTTTATCAGTAGCTGTTTCAGCCTGCTTGGTAGTGCAGCTGCTTCATTGACCAACACCTGGCCATGCCACACAACTTCTGGGGGTTTTGTACTATTAGCAGAGTCCTTGGCAATGAGCAAGGCAGCCAGTGGGAACTGGCTGTGCTGGGGACTTCATGAGAAGTGCTCAGCACCTTCCAGTATTGAACCCTAAATAATGGTCTGGATTTAAAGCAGCGTGTTAAATTTCACATTCTTTTTCATAATCATGTAGAGGGAAAACTGGTGATATATCCTATAATGCCTTGACCCTGACAAAGCTATGAAAAACAAAATAAAATTTAAGAAATGTACTTCAAAAATTGATCTAATGACTGCAAAAGCACCGAAAAGGCTTCAATATGGATTCTTTTGCAAAAGTGGTTCTAGAAAACATAGAAGGCTAAGAAGAGAATCTATACAATAATTTATCTATGGTATGTTAATCTGGAATAAGGAAGTTTGTTATCTTTTTAGTGGAAGTGAAACACGCAATCTTAAATTTTTGGAAATTAATATTTTAATCCTTCCACAAGGAACTTAGATAGTACTATGGTATCTGTTCAATGATGATGTCAATGCTCTAAGCAACATTCTTCCCATTAGAAACACTTTTCTTTATATTTGGAATTAACAAGTAGGAAAACAATCAATTTCAGGCATACAGTAAGCACATTTCCCTACTATTAATGTTACAGTTGATTTTTTTCTAACAAAACAGTAGAAGGATTATTTTTTTCAGGATATTAAGGGTTTTTTTCCAGAAAATTTCTGGCAATTTCTCAAAATTTGCAGTCCTTCTGTAGGCAAAACTCTCAGTGAAGCCAATAAGTATGTTCTAAAGAAAGATGTTACCAGGGCTCTGAATTTAAATATCATTTTATCCCCTTAAACCACCTCAGACCTTCTAGGGGATAGGTAGTGCTCTATTATACTGATATATTCCAGAGCAAATTGCCCTTGCATAAGATACAGTTGTTGTCTGGGATCAAATATGAACTGAGGCATGGAGCAATTTGGCCCAGTGTGTGTAATGACAGTACAGTCCTGATCAGCCACTCATGTGCATGTACTCATTTCAAGTTGCTGTCTGAACTGCTGGAGTATTTTTAGCTCTTAAACTCTTTTCCAAATTTAATACCAGATATTAGTCCTACTGAAATGGATGGGGAATGAGAAAAAGTATCAACACTTTAAAAAACCTGATCTCAAGTCCTTTTATAATGTTCACCATTTTTTTTTTCATGGTGAATCATAAAAAAAGAACAAAAGCTTTAATAAAGGGCATTTTCCACACAAAATACAATTGTTGAGACCGATACAGTATATTTGAAAACCTTAGAAATGTTATAAATGTTTTTCTCTCCAGCTTTTATCTGTTTCAACTGTCTCAAGCACTGTGGCTGCATTACATCTGGTGAGGCTGGAGGGTTTACTGATGCTTGGGAGAGATGAGTATTTCATACCTGTCCATCTCTGCAAATAATCCACAAAAATTTAAACCAGAAAGAAAACCAGCTGCTGCCATTCAGCAAGAAGTCTATTACGAATCCCTAGGTGGCATGGAAAGCATTTAGACTCATTTCATTCACATGTCAGGTAAAGACTTTCATTTAGAAGTGAGATGAATGCTGAATAATGGACCTTTTGAATAATGTAATTAAGAATTCATTAAAGCAGCCCTTAAAAATAAAATCTCAAGAATTCAATGCATGTATATTCTCCCCCTCTAATGTACTAGAGGATCAAATGAATGAATGGAGCATAATATAATACTGATGTTTACAAAATTTTCACATTTAAATTAGATGAACTCTTAATATAATACAATATACAATTTTAATGGCTTCTGAGTAGGAACAATTATAATTCTTGAAAGAGATTGGTGTCCTTGTTAGAAGGAAAATTAACGTATCTAGACTGGTGCTAATCTCTCAAAGTCTGTGTTTTGCAATACGTGTTTACTTGAAAAATCTTGACTCCACTGAACTCTATGGAAACTCTCACACAAATAGTCTTGTTTCCTTCAACATGTATACAACTGCTTTGAGCAAGGAAGAATAAAAATTCTGATATGGATTTATGCACTACCTTTCTGACTTTCAGCAAAGCAGATCTTCTCTGTGAAGTGTTCTCCAAGATGTTCTCTACATTTCACCCAATCATTGAGAAGATTTTGTTTTAATTGCACACCCAACAGGAAAACGCAGCATATGCTCACAAGCTGGTATTCAAAAAGGCACTGAGTTATATACCCAGCATCCACCTAGGGTGGTATGCTACTGAGAAAATAAAGGTCATCTGTATGTTCTGGGAGTGTATTTCCAGTTTTTGACAGTGGGAAATCTGGGATGAGAATTGCAGAGGGCAGGACCATCCTTAACAAAATCAGACTCTCCCCTGCATCACCCTCTGTCCGTGAGTAGGACAACATCCAACAGCAGCAACACAAGGATTTTGAAAGAAAGCCTTGAATTTTTTTTTTCATGTTCTATTTGAATGTGAAGGTGAACTTGGACTATTAGAGGGTAGAACCTTGGTCCGATTTGCAGTCATGGATATATGCAGAGGGACAGGGATGGTTTCATGGGCCTTGACCTCTGCCATAAAAGGATAGGAGTGTCAAGGAAAAGATACATTTTGAAGGATTTAATGATGACAGAGGCCTTTGAATATGCATAAATGACTAAAATCAGGGTGGAAGTTAAATGTCTGACTAAGAATCTAAGAAAACAAGACCTTTACGTCACTGTTGAAAGGCTTAAACTTCATTCTTAAGTTTTAAACAGCCAGGGTTAGTAAAGATGAATTTCATTTAGATTTGTCTTCAGACATTAGAAAAAAATGGTGATGAATGAATTGAAGAAGTTTTTATGTTAACAAAACAGTAGTACCTCGAGATAAAATGTGGAATGATAACTGCCTTGACTACATTTAGACTTATTAATGTAAATGTTCTTCCTGGTACTCAAACCACTTTCTGTTTTTTTGAAGACAATTTAGTTTAAAGAAAGCAGGACTAGATAGGACCAGAAAGACTGTTTGTTGTTACGGATACACTGCAAAACATTAGTTGTCCTTAACAGTTCAGAGAATATTAACCTGCATTTTTAAGAGTGAAGTATTAAGGCCTGAAAAATGTTTTCACCTTTTCTCAGGCCCAGTTTTGGAAATCGATCTCTACGGTACCACAATAAGAATATAATTACAATTCTACAGGCTTCAGCTGATGGAGGTGCTGACATTTACTCCTTTTTCTCTTTACAGTAATGTATTCAGAAATGTGGAAGGCAAATCCATCCTGTTACCTGTACTTGTAGTGATGCTGAATGGAAAAACTGCCACTTCAGCAACCTCTGACTATATTGTCCATCAAGTTTCTCAGACTTGAGAAGTCCCCATATAGACAATATAGGCATATAGACAATATAGACAATAGATCGTATAGGCAGCACAAATGGAAAAAGAGGATGGAACAGACCACAATAATCCACTGCCAGATGCTTATTTTTAAAGAATGGAAACTGGCAAAGAGAGATTTTATCACACTTGTTGCTGGAAAAAAACAGAGAGATTCAAAGTACACAAATATTTTCCTAGGTCTTCAGAAAAAGTAAAACCAACAAATAAAACCAAAAAATAAAATCATCATAAGCTGGCATTATTACAGACTGCTTTTACCCTATGTATCAATATGTGGCTTCCAGAATATTTTCAAAAGACTCGCTCAGTGGTTTACAAGGAAAATGGTTTTCACTCTCACAAGGATGCAGATCAGTGGAACTTCTAAGCTGATGTATTCATGTGTGAAATTTCCTGAACCTTACTTTCCTCCATACCTCTTAGGTTTCTGGTATGTATCAGTAGACTGTGTTAAACATTGACACTTGAAATTCAACATAACCAATTTTATCCAGTTTGCAAGAGACTGGGAGCTCTTACAGAAGTGACAATTATGCCTCAAAGGATATGTGGAAATTTCCAGCAATCACTTTTAAATAATTTCACCCTGGCCTCTTTCAATGATGAACCCATATTTAGTTTTTTCTGCCTGCACAACCAGTCAGTGAACTTTTTTTTGCCCCTGTAGCTTTCTGGGCTGAGCACGCTAGCACACTGTAATGCTAAGATCTCTACATTTCATAAAGCATCTTACAAAGTTGTTCAGAGACAAGATACTACAGAAGCAGAAAGTGTTCCCATTGTGATATCACTTTTGGTGGGTAGAACAATTGCCCACTGAGGAATTTAAGGGAAAGAGCAGAAATGTCAGGAGGAAGGTAGACAGCTGTCAACAATACAGCCATTTCCAAATTGCTCTTGTAAGCAAGACAAAGCAGGTCATTTCTCTAAGTCATTCATCTCACAAAAGTCTCTGTCATAGCTCCATAAGAAGGTTATTACACTGCTACATGGGAACCTACAGAGCCTTTGGCTCAGACCACATGGGCCTAATGGATGATTCTGCCCTGAAGGGGAGAGTCCATCGTTTCATTAGGAACTTAGGAAAAAGGCTGTGTTTGATGATAGTCCCCCAATGTCACTTGTAGTTAATCAATTGCCATATGTGCCAATCAGGCTAGGTAGAGCTACAGGCAACTCTTTTTATTTGTGTCTGAGAGACTGGGAATAGCCTATGCAGCTGGGAAGCCAAGCAGACCAAAGGATTTTCCAGAAGCCAGCAGTCAAGGAGGCATTTTATTGAGGGAGAAACCCCAGAGCAAGAAATTAAAAAAAAATAAAATAAGGTAGTGATATGTTTTACATTACAGAATTTCTCTTGGTATGGGTATCAGCTTCTGAATATTTCAGCAATATGGCATCTCATCTCTCATCTACATATCCATTGAGAAGCTTTCAGCAGAAATTACTCTTTGTTCTGCAGCGCAGAATTAAGCTGACTTACAACTCACTGCTATACTTGGGACCTGAAAACTGAATACACTTTGTGATGATTTTAGAATGGTTTAGTCTTTACTTTTGTCAAACTAAACTTCAGGATTATCCTATGAAACTTTTTCAAATGTCCAAATTAATCACACAGGACAATCAATCTTTTATTCTAACCAATAGGAATAATCTGTTTTGCATATTTGTGGGGGTAAAGTGAGTTATTTAGTAATGGAATTTTATGATTTGTGACAATGCTTTGAATTACACATCGTCTTGTCCTGGAAAACCATGAAAAAGAAGCTGTCTCCTCCGGAGGAATCTTCTTCTGCCTTCCTCTTGGGTGTGTGTATCTAAGTATGTAGGTATGTGTGTATACATATATATATATATCTATATATCTAAATCTAATTAGAGGAATAAATTCTTGCCTGTTTACTCATCTAGGGAATAAGAAGGATGCAACACATTTGATATTGTCTTGATGTGAGGCAGCATAAGTTGGAGCTAAGTGCTCAATATCAAGAATGAGTCACTTCCAAGCATAGGTGTCAGTGGTCATATCAGCCTGCTGTCAGTTGAAAAACTTAAGATAAGTGCTGCTTGCATTTTAAAGTGATCTTGCTTTAGAAATATAGATGACAGTTTTGAACATAAAACTGACAGGGCTCTACATAGACACCATGTTCTTCATACACTGTGGACCAAATCTTTAACATTTAGGTTTATGGTGCTTTGAGCTTTGCTAGATGCCATGAGTTCACTGAAGCCACTCTATCTTTTCCCTCCTCAGCTGGACAGGGGAGAGATGAGTTGAGATACAAACAGAGAGAGGTCCCTTAGTGATTGCCATCACAGGTAAAATCAAAAAGAAAGACTTGGGGAAGCTACTTCAAATTTTAGTAATCAAAATCAGAGTAGGATAATGAGAAATAATAAAAAAACCCCCTTAAACACCTTTCCCCCCAGCCCTCCCTCCTTCCCAGCCCTAACTTTAGCACTATTTTTTTACCTCCTCCCACCCAGGAGGACAGAGAGATGGGGAATGGGGGTTAAAATCAGTTTATCTTGTTTCTGCTACTCCTTCCTCCTCAGGAAGAGGAGGCCATCCTTTGTCCCAGTGTGGGGTCTCTTTCTTCCCATGAGGTGCAGTTCTTCAGTAAACAGCTGCTCCAGCATGGGTCCCCTATGGCATGACAAGTCCTGACAGCAAACCTGCCCCAGTGTGTGCTCCTCTCTCCACAGGGCCATGCATCCTTCTAGGACCCTGCTCTAGTATGGGCTTCCCGTGGGCTGCAGGTGAGTATCTGCTCCAGCAGCACCTCTTCCCTCTCGCTCTTCACCATCCTTGGAGTCTGCAGGGTTGTTCCTCTCACATATTCTCACTCCTCTCTTCTTCAGCCACAGATGTTTCTGTGCAGTAATTTTTTTACCCTTCTAAAATACATTATCCCTGAGGTGCTACCACTGGGCTCAGTCTTGGCCAGCAGCTGGTGTGCCTTAGAGCGAGCAGGGGTGAGGCCTTCAACAGCTTCTCACAGAAGCCACCCCTATAACCTCCCCTGCCACCAAAACCTTGCACAAACCAAATACAAATACAAAATAATACTCTATAATACAGTTATTAAACAAAAGCTGAAATAATGGTGGGAACAGTTCCCTGTGTTTTCAAGAATTATGTTAATTCCACATTAACAAAAATTTTTTACAATTCCAGTCTGTTAGGAGATAGGAGACTGTCCAGCCTGGACAAGTCACAGCTTGAACACCTCTGAAAAGAGACCAAGGATTGAGAATATTAATATATTCTATCTTATGGAATTAGTTACTTCATATATGCCATGTTCTAGAGAATAATCTGTGTATTGTTTGACTGGCAGTTAGATTTCTGTTTTTTCTTTATTTAAATATATGCCATGATGCACCAGAGCAAAGAAATCTATATCCATCTTTAAATTGTTTTTTTCTGTGCAGAAAAAAGTCTGTTTCAACCTTTTAACTATAAATCACTGAAAATTGTGATTCATCAAGTGCTAATCTCTATTTCATTTGCATAAGTAGTGGTATTTTGAAATATTCAAACCAATGTATCACTTCACTATGACTTCTACTTAACTCATGTGAATAGTCCCATCATGGGAACAAACAATTCCAATGTTGTCTTTGTAAATGCTACCAGTTCATGGTGACATATAATAATGAATCACAATAGAGATTTTGGAACTTTTTCTGGATAATCAGAACTTCCCTAAAATCCTCTCAGCTACATTGGAGGCCACTTTGCTGTCATTCAGACAATATAGTTTTAGTATAGGAAGTGTGGTCTATTGTAAGAAGATCCCTAAAGAACAAATGAAGAAATACCAAAATATTTGCTGTAGTTCATATGATGAGTATTGCTAAGGAAACAAAATGGTTATCCTTAGACAAGGGGCTGAAAACCCTAACAATCTTATGAATCATTGTTTTCTCCTGATTTTTCCCTGTAACCTCATTTTCTACCTCTTCTTTATTTCACAGTTGTTGAAAGGAAAATACAAAAGAAATGTTCATATAGATAACCAGTAGGATGCCAGAAAGGGCCTTTTTCAGTGAGAAATGATGTGTTGCCCTCTGGATAATCAATTGTCCCTGCAACACTTTAGGATTTTTCATGCACTGAGATGCAAACTGAGCAATTTCTTCTCTTTTTTTCACCTATATAGTTTGTTAATACTGGAAAAGCAATTGGACAGTGGGGCCTCCTCATTCTTGGCACTATTTCAAAAGCAACTTGAAATGCCCTGACAGCAGTTCTTCTCACAAAGTAACGTGAAGGTTGTGACACGGACCAACAAAAGGCTGACACACTGTCGTTATCTCACCCTGTTGTGCTTAGGTAATGGTGGAGCCTCAGATCTGTGTGTGATGTTAGCACTATATGTTCTTCAATAACAAGGTGCCAGAAGATGAATTGAATGTAGAACATCGTCTTTAACTTTGAATTTCTAAGTTTAGACTGGATCTTTCTGTAATATTAAAGACTGACTCTACATTTATTATATGAACCCACTGATAATAAACAGAGCAGTTCCTCAGAGATGACCAGTATTTTTAGCATAATGTTTTCAAAATTAGTATGTGCTGCAAAAATGCAGCAATAAAGTATCTGAACTGTTCTTTCACACAGTTATTCCAAGGTATTAAAAATCCTGGCCATAAGCTGACACAAATTTCCCACCTGTCCAGCAGGGTTCAAAACTGGGATTTGTTCTAAAAATATTTCTGGTTTTAATTAACCCAAACCCCACTAAAAACTGTTTCCCTTATACATTTAATGGGACAGTTTACCCAGATCTGAGATCCTGAGACTGAGTTCCATCAAAGCCATGGTAAAATATTAAAAATAATTAGATGGAGAAGAGCACAAGTAATACCCTCGTATTTTTGTAAAATTGGCTAACATCATCCACTGTGTAAACCACTCTTGCCTGTTAATGCTTAGCAGTTTCTAGTGTCTGTAAAAAGAGAACTCACATGATTGTCTGTTAAGCCGAAAAAAATTGGCTCCTCAAAGATAACAAATTCAGTATTTTTACACTCTCCTGTTACTTTAAATCGTAGTATTAACTGTGCTTCTCTTCTTACATTCACTGTATTAGTGTGTTACCATTTTTGGTTTCCTTCCCTGAAATCCTTAACTGTTATTTTTATGTAATTATATAAATATGATGAAAAAATGCATTTTTGTAAGCTTTTAGCTGACCTGGTTGCTTTTGAGACTAGCATCATATATAGGCTTCAATTTTCTGGATCACATCATGATAGCTAAACAAAGAACATCAGCACAATGTTTTTGTAAAAGCATGAAGGTTGCCATCCATTTCACTGCCTGGTCTTAGGTGATTTAATAGTCATTTGAGGTCCTGTGTCTGGGAAGAAAATGCTCAGATCTTTCAGAAACACTTTCTTGGAACCTTTCTTTATTCTTGTGTTAACATTACATTATGTGAATGAGGTATAAGCTTTAATTCCTGGAGTAGGTACTCATTGTTCAGAAAATTTGCGGGCAGAACAAGTAAAATTTGCTTTGTGAGTTCTCTGTGGGAACCAAATGACAAGTTCTGTCTTCTCCACAAGAGGAAATATCCGGCATGGTATTATCCAGTTCCTGAGACAACATTTTTCACCCTTTTCTTTGATCTCTTTACCCCTTCCTCAGAAGTCTTGCCCAAACCATAGCAAGCATCTTTCATCTTTGACTCTTGATCCTAAAGCAATTGAGAATAAATGCTGTTAAAAAGCATATCACAGAGTATCCTGGAGGATTCGATCCTTTAAGACAGGGTCATTCTGGGGGAGATGAGGGAATTTTCCATCTCTCTGAGAATGAAGAAGTTAGGTTGGAATTTGACAAATATTGGCATCTGCATCTCTACACATCTTCCTTTATAGTCAGTGGAGAAAAACTGGCACTTCTGGAGTGCAATTAATGTCAGCCTTAGGTAGAGCTCTCAAGTAGGTGAAACGAATTCTCCCCTTCCTTTTTTTTCCTGAGACAAGTTCAGATTAATTCAGATCCCTGAAGTCAGGTGGATAATTTCCATCCTTAAAGTTATATAGTGTGCTCTAAAATCACCAGCATTAAGTAGGGACTTCTGAAGTAACCAGTGATGCAATTTTTTGCAATAGCTTTTCTTTTTTATGTAACTAAACTTGAAGTCACATAAATTGCACCCTTTCAGAGTACCAGTATTTAAAAATATTTCCTCACATAACTTGGCCCAGTCAGATAACTGAGACAGAATCAGGAATGAATGTGGTGGCTAAAAGGGGTATGAAGCATTGCACAGAGGTATGGGGAAAAAGGACATTTTGGGAAAAAGAAAGAATAAAAAATGAAGAAATGTGATCTCTATCATATTCATTGCTGCTTATAATCATCTCTGCTGGAGCATGGTGTCTTGCTTGTTTGTTTAAGAAACAACCTCTGGTTCATGCATAAGAAAATATATTAAATATTCTAAAATTTCTTTCTTTTTTTTCTGTGTAGCAGAGAGTCAGAGGTCAAATTCTCAGCTGCCGTAATCCCCATGGGATTTATTCGCATTCATTACGAGATGGGCTAGATCCTGGGCTAAAATAGGCTGGCATAGCCCTATTGAAGACAGAGAGAATGTGTTGATTTTTTAGTAGATGAAAACCTGGTCCTTGAAATCAGTAATTTTGACAAAGCTCAGTGCTCCAGGTCAAATTATGTTCTGTATTTTCCAATATCTGGTATTTTCTTTATGAGTGTACCTTATCAGCATTCAGTGTATCCAAAAAGAAAAATCCCTGCAGTAGTGTTACAACAGTGAATAGCAAAATGACAGTCTCAGTGTCTGTTTTCACTCTTTCTCAAAAAGATTTAATATTAGTCTACTCGAGGATGATGTTCTGCAATCCAAATCACCTACTCTGTTGTTTAGTATCTGTAGCAGAGTCCCTGGAACCTTTTTTTTTTTTGGGGGGGGGGGAGGGGGCAATNGGGGGGGGGAGGGGGCAATCTTTTTTTTAATATTTAAATGCACTGTTGTGAGCAGATCACCTCAGTGGAATAATGCACTGGTGCAGAGGAATACTAAATCAAATGATAAATTGAGTGTAACATCAATTATGTTAGCTATGCACAGAAATACATACATTTGATGGTCATTATGACACATGAATGTTCAAGACGAAAAGTGAAAAATACATTTCAAGTTCTGTATATATGAAAAACTGACAATGATCTGTAATTTGCGTATAGCATAAAATTCTATAAATCTGCTGGTGTTTTCAGCATTGAAAGCTTGATTCTAAATGGAAAGGTCATTATCATTATTAAGTTTTATAAGAAAATCAGTACGTGTACTAGTATCTATTCAATAACTGAGACATCATGAATGTCAGGCTTAACACACTTTGCTGGGTGCTAATAACTCTTTAAGTGTACCCTTGACTCGAGTCGAAGGCAGTATTGGAATTTTTATGTTATCTGAACAGCCTGCTAGCATTTAAAAGTACTTCCATAATAGCCAGGTAAAAATATAGTGACTTCACACAACTTTGCCTAATTTTGCTTCTGTTTCAAAGGTTAAGCTAAACTCCTTTCTCCCACCATGTGAAAGAACAGGATGTTCAGGCAGGTGAATCACAATGGACCTGTCCTACTTAACCATTCTCTTGTTTTTTATTGGAGCATATTGTGCTTTCTGAGAAAAGGATGTGTCATTAATGTCAACAAAATGAAGTCTTTTGTATCCAGAGTAAGTGCCTGGCAAAATATTATTTATACCGGTATCAAAATTACTTTTTGAAATGTCTTGGTGGAATGGCATTATCTAAATATAAAATACATATTTATTCGGCATTTTTTAAAACTTTTTTAAATCCTGCATTATATTATCTTTAATTCAAGTCCAGTGGAAAGTTAATACATCTTTTTTCTTTTTCTATTATATATTTAAATTAAAAATTGGAAGATGCAATTCCTATTAATGAGGTTTTTAGGGGTCTTTTAGTATTATGTCCCTAGGCAGGTTTCTTACTTGATATAAGTCCTCATAAGAGGTACTTGTGCACTTGATTAATTCATAAATGGCATTGAGGGCTGCATATTTGTGCAATTCTTGTTAAATCATAGAACTCTGCCATTTCTCTGTCCAATGTATTGCCAATTGTGGTGCCCATATTATGCACCTAACCACACAGCTGTACAAATCCCATATTTTCCAGGTATTCTCATCTATGAAATATTCACCTCCTATGGAAAAGGTCAAAGTAGCTTGGTAACATTTATATCAGTTCTGGAGCAAAGTAGAAGACTAAGGAAATATTCAGATTGCTGAAAAATAAGATCGGCAAAAACAGATGAGTAGCCAAAACAGTCATATTTCAGATCACTGAATAGAAGTTCTAGCATTTAATTAAGTACTAATCCACGTAAGAGATGACAATAAAAATATGTTGATGTCTTTATTTACTAATATACTAAATATAATTTATTTATTTAGATATTTACTCAGACTTTGGGATGGGAAGGAAGGCCAGTCACAAATGCCTATGCAGGCAGCAATACCCTTTCCTGACTGATAAAATGTGAGTCCACAGGAAGAAAGAGAGGCAAATACAAATCCAGGCATTTTTTCCAACTAATTCTTGTAGACTAAGAAAAGCGTGGGTTTTTTTAGTGAAGCCAAGAGCACTGACCACTTGCACCCATGAGCTGAGAATTCACTAGTATTTGAGGGCTATAGCCAGCAAACTTGTTTGAAAGGATATTTAAAGAATGGAGTGGAAATAGGCAGAATCCACTTCTACAGAACACTCTGCTGAAAGCCACACTGTTCTTGGCTACACATTGCAATATAAAACTGGACCTTATTTATTTCTGTTCAAAGAAAATGACTGTTGTTAAAAAATTGTATTGCTAAGCATACCATTCCTTTGAAAGACTCAACTTATTCCATATTGTTACTGTTGAAACTATAGCAGGAAGTCTGTTGCACTGTATTCTTACAAAGGCAAAAGGTACATGGGCAAGCTTTGTGTTCAAGGAAGTAGGCCTTCAATTTTCTTTGCATTTAGAAGCAGAAGAAATTATCTGACTCTTTAATCTTGTGTACAAAGACCTTTAACTCAGAGATAGATGCTTGAAGTTCTCACTTATCATCTGCAAAATACATTCACTTTATGTAAATATTTTCTTTTTTAAAAATGTATAAATTAATCTTAGGGCACAAAGAGAAAGTTAATTTGCTCAATTGATTACTTGTTTCTAATGTCTGTGGGGGAGGGTTTGCCATTCACTTCAGACAGGGAATTCAAGAAAATGTGGAAGCATTCCAGCAGTATTTAAATAAAAGACAGAAGTTATCATGGGCCAGACTTCAAGCCATTACATACCACAGGTCAGACCACCTTAAAAGTGTATGTCCAGATTATGCTAGTTCTCTCTCTTCTTTTGTGGTTAAAATGTTTAATTTTTGACTTGGCTTTAGTCTAGGCTCAGTTTCTCTTCATCGTCTAAATAAGCAGAGAATAATTTCACAAAAGGAGGTTTTCTCTCCACTCAGTTTTCAGCCACTTGTCAAAAAATTGGATGCTCCATGTGGTTGTATACTGTGTTAAAAAGTAAAAAATTCCTGACATTGACATCACTAAACTAAAAAGTTGCATTAAATTCTCTTAAGATCTAAAAAGATCAGTTAAAGAGAGAAAAAAAAAAAAAAGAAAACCCCAAACTGATTATTAAATTAAAATAGATACAATTCCTTATGTCAGAAAATGTGAAAGTCAACAAAATTTAGAGGCCATATTTGGGTTAATTCTTAAGGATGGGTCTAACTTTGAGCTCATGAACAGCTGTTTTAGCTCGGGTGAGACTTTACAATTGCTCAAAGACCCAGGTGTGAATAAGGTACTTTACCAAATTAAAGCCATTGTGCAAGAAGAATACACTGCTACTGGTATAACAACCATGCTTCCCAGGAAGGAACTTTTTTGTGTGAACAAGAAGTGCTGCTATTGAGGCTGTGTACAATCAGGCTCAAAAGTGTTCAGTGTTCTTTGTTTCACCCCACTAGGGTGCTGTCTTTTCCCATATTACTATTATTGCATGCTCTCTGGTAATAGAAGGCTAATAGTTCTCCTTAAATTGTAGCCTGCACACCATTACTGATAGTTACAGTAAGGTGCAAAGTCTATTTGCACACTATACATCCTATAGTGGGGTTTTTTTTAAATCAGAAAACATCAGAAAAAGGCTTTATGTCCACTGTCTCAGATGTACTGAGACAAGTTCAGCCCCTGAAGTATGCAAAGTAAAATCTCTGTGTGATTGATGGGTGATGCTTCTGCTTATATCATTAATGAGGTACCAAATCTAGTCTATTGCATAAATAACACCACAGATCCTGCAAAAAGGGACACAGTCCCTATTGTATCTGCTCTGTGCCACCTAAATAGCATAAAGACTACTCCTTTTTATGGGAGTAGTAGTACACAATGAGGTGTATCTGTCACTACACCGAGAGTTTTACATCTTCATCAGAAAACAGATTTTAAAGGGGGGAAATAGGCAAAGATGCTGTTTTACTGACTTGCCATTTTACTTCTTTACTTCTATCTCTTAGAGCAAGTATAACACAATTTCGTTTTAAGGGCATGTGTGGAAAGCTATATTATGGTCTAAAGGGAGCCTACAGTTTGCTGTACACACGGTACTCTGTGATTGCGGAATGCTCCAGTTATACATGTCCAAGCAGTGCAGCAGGGACACTTGCTTTGGTTCTTCTGCTAATACCATCTGACACAGTGCCCTGGGGGGACCTGCTGGGAGGCTGTGTATTGCTGAACCCTTAAATGGTCAAGCTTCAGTTTTACATGTCACCATACGGATGGAAGATTAAGCAAAACGTAACAAGGCTTGTGCTTAGAAAAATAAAAAGGAGCTGACATCCTGCTCAACTGCTTTCACAGAGATCCAAGAGAGAAATGAGCACATATTAGAAACTTCTAGGGCAAAACCAAAACTACACTCTTTACATTGACAGAATCAGGCCACAGTTCTGCCCCAAATTTCCATCAAAACAGAAAAGTATGGGAATGTAACACTTAAAGATTATTCACGTTAGAGTATAGACCTGATGTGAACACCAAGCAATCAAGGCTGACAGTCCAAAGAAGGCTTTCATGGTTTCTTAGACCACTTGTCCAGGTGCTGTAATCTGGGATCAATACACAAAGACCCATAATTCAAATACTATGAGTTTTCTTTCTTTAGAGCTTTGGAATTTACTATATTATCTAACTACAACCGCAGCAAAAGAAAAAATGTATGACTTATCTTAACTTTCAGTGGTCCTTCAGCCTATATTCCAGGTTAATTAAAAGGCTACATACTGAATGTCATAACAGTCCTGAAATGTCCTAGGAAAAACAGTCACATCATAACTCCTCTGGTTAGTTATGCTGATATCGGTAAACTGTTCTGGCACCCGTGCTTAGGGTGCGCCTAGGTTATCGATTTAGTGAGCTGTGGAAAGTTTTCCTGGTTCCAATTTGTGTTGTACTTGGAGACTTGCAGCATGTACTAGAGACACTGCCGGCAGGCTCTGAGCAGTTACTTCATGGTGAAACTGCAGATGAAGACACACCTGGGGCAGCCCTCTAACATGCCCATTGCCAAGGGGACACAAGTGCCTCCAGCCTTCTGCTCTCTGCTCATGAGCAGTGTGGGCCTGGGCCAGGTACAAGCCCTGAACAGTCCTTGCTACAAAAGTATTTTTCAGGCATGGGGTCCCAGAGCCAGAGCACATATTGTAAGTCAAAGCCTAGGCTCTTTCTCTTTGCTCTACACCATATTACAACATAAAGACCATCAAGCCAGTTCAGGTTTCTCAGAACTTTGGTTTGAAGTGTAGGCAACATGGTTGGGTATGAGGATGGACTGACAATTGCCATTGCTGCTGTTGTGTTACCTTTACCTGCAGTTCCCTAGAGCTTCCTTTTGGGAGGTACAAGCGCGGGGAATCACATTCCGCATCCAGTTGCCTTTTTCTTAATTTGCCAGCCTATAAAAAACTGCTGGTAGCCAGAAGTGAGTCTATCTTTGCCCATTCTCACTGGCTACCTCCTGACCATTAAGACACAGGGGTTTAGCCTCAAAGTTTTCCAATATTTTTGAGCAAGTCAATGTGGTTATGTTAACATTAGCAAACATTGTGGAGCAGAAGGACCAGATCTCCAGAGTAAAACATTTGATTTTCAGGAATTAAATTTTCACTATCCATATTGATGCATTTTGTACTTCATATTAGCCTTAGTTTGGTCACATAGACCATAGATTACACTTCTGTTACTGAAGAACATGAGGTGTGTGCCAGAATTTTGCTGTCTGGAAACTTTGCTATCATTGCTGAGTCTGCTTTTGATTTGGATGAGAACAGTTGGGATAGGCAGCCTATAAATGTACAAAAAATCATCCCTTCATCCAGAGCTCTGAGCACCACAGGAATCAGCACAAAAGGAAGACCAGCACTTAGTCTAGTTAGGAGATTATGGTACATGATATAGAGACTCTCATGCAAATGGTGCAGATAAATGGAATAATAATCTCAAAATCTTTCTTCTCTCAGATAAAATCCATTTATCTCAGATCATTTGTTTTGACAACACTAAAAACTGGAAAAAATAAAACTAAAACTAAAAAAAAATAATGAAGAAGTGGATGTTAAGCCAAATATTTAAATAACTGTGTTGCAGTTTCCCATGTATATTTCCCTCTCCTGCCAATTGCTGTCTGTTTTGCCCATCTATTAGCATCTCTTGGTTAACTGTACTGGACTATAGAAAATTTAATACAATGGGAGTGATAATACATCCCAAAATGCAGAGGTTTTTCCACAAATAGTGGAGATGGGCATGTCCATAAGTCTGTTTGTGTCAGGGCATAATCTGTCAGTCTCTTACACAGGAAGATTAATTAGATAAACTTTGAATTTGTCAAAGAGATCATTTAAATCTGAAGATGAAGCAAGAGTGACAAAAATGCAGCAGGAAAATTCTTGGCTTTCCTAAAGTCAATGGGAGCTTTCAGAGGAGTCAGGACTTCATCCTGTATGTTTTGTTTTCCTTCAAATGTCAGTTACCTGCATACAACATAAATATGATGTGGTCAGAGGAGTGTACAGTGAATAGCTGAAACAGTTAACAAAATCAATAAGTGTAGGGAAAGTAGATGAAAACATAAACCAGACTAAGATATTTTTTCCAGACCAAGATTTTTAAGTCTTCTGTATTTTGTCATTTGTTAAACCACAAATAGCTATAAGCAGAGCTACAGTTCAGAGAGTCTTTGTTTCTAACATAAACAAGGTATAGGGCATAGCTCTGTATGTCAGCCAAACACGACTATAAGTTACAAAAATGATATATATGTATAAAAGAAATGTCAGACCATAATTGAAAAATTGTATTTGGACATGAATAAATGTAAGGAACACACTTAACTCTGAAAAGGCAGTAGGTATTTAAGAGAAAATAAACCAGATTAGATTAATACATGCATTGTACTATGTCTGCGAAGTGATTTTAACTCAAGATACTGAAATTCAAAAGATGGGGAGTTTTGCATCATTTAAGTATCACTATTCATCCTGGTGTGTCTGTCCTAGTTGAGAAAACTTATAAAAATGATACTGCAACTTTTAATTTAGTTATATCTAGGAGCAGAATAGCAGACTAGATCAAATTGCATTGAATATATTGCAGAATTTCCTTTTTTTGTTGTTGTTTGTTTTTGAAGACAAGCTTAATGGAAATAATACATTTCATCTAAAATGGCTTCATTTCTTAATTACCCAGTCATATCACAACTTCCCACATACATAGCAGACTTATTTAAATACCTATTTTTTCACTTTACTTTTTCCTAAACTAACATATGCTGAGCATCAAAAACATTTACTTTCGAATAACTACCTTAAATTTCTTTACAGTTTGTTCTTTGGAACTAAAAAGAAATACAGCTCTCAGGTTAGTATACTAGCACTCAAGTGTTCTGGTGCTACAGACTCATTTAGCTGCATAGGTCACAGCAGTCACTGCAGTAAACAATGTTCCAAACTTCCAAAGCCTGCAGAGGTCAGTATAGCAACATCAACAAGAAATTATATAGCCTCACTGAATAGATTAACAGTTCAAAATATTTATTGTCAAAACACAAAAATGATGTATCGTTCTGGCTGTTACCAGAACTGTGGGACTACTGTGGCATGTGATGGTTATTCCTGCAAACATCATATAATATTGCAGATGCTTAAAGCTTTAAAGATGTATTTTTGTCTTTGCATTTGCTGTTTATAAAAGGGTTAAATGTATTTTTCTTGAGAGTGTTTGAGGAAGTTGGATGAGCGTTATGGAAAATGTAAGCACACTCTTCTTCGGAAGCTGTCTTCTCCGAGTTGCCCTGTCAATGACCTCTGCTGTGACATTGAAGAAATACCCTCTGTGTGGGTGAGAAGTAATTTGCTTCAATAGCTCTTCTGCCCCAGACATGTATAAAAAGGAGACTGTAAACATATACCCCACGTTTGCTTTGGCACTGACACCATCAAAGTCATTTAGAGCAGAACTTTTAGCTGTTTGTGACAAACCAGATCAGGATGAATGATCAAAACAGTACGTGTTAAGCTCCTAGCTCAGTGCAATGAAATCTCAAAAACTGAAAGGAATGACAAATAAACAGTGCTAATTGGGCCCTGAACGAAACTATATAAACTTTATTTATCCTCTTGGCCAGACCTGTCTGCTGTTGGCACTAGACAGCAGTTACATTAGTGTTTCACTGCACATTCTCAATTATATATAAAAGTATAAGAAGATATTTGGACATGACCCTGGGGTCTGCAGAGATAGATTTTGAGAGACACCAGTTGGGCTTAAACATATATTATTTGTTTTATTGAAAGCACTGCACTTAGGTAGGCAAAATACCCACTTCTAAAAAAAGCTGGTTAAAACTAAAATCACAAATCTAGAAAAGTTCAGGCTCGGCTTTCTGGCCCATCAGTGCACAGTGGCTATTCTTGTCTCAGCTGGCCACCATAGTTGTGGACATGAGGTATTGAAAGTGGTTCTGCAGTCATTTTTTTCCTTTCCCTATGGACATCCATATAACACATTTCTTAATAACTATCTGCCTTCACTGTTTCTCAAAAGAAAATGTGAATTGCTCAAAACAGAACAACTTTAACATAAACATCTGAATCAAGGAAACCATCCTGAATATGAGTGATGGGTGAGATGTTCTGCTGCTTCTATTTATGCATCTTTACTTGAACTTAAGGAAAATTAAGATCTGCACACAGATTGGTGACAGGGGGAGAATTACACTTGAACTTTCTTGGCCTTAAGAGACTCATTCTAAAGTGCATATTTCTCTATCTATGCATATATACAATTACATAGAAATTACATAGAGTTGATGCCTTTTTTAAGTCCAAGGTAGTAAAGTAAAATGACAAATGGTGAAACGTCTAATTTCAATTACTGTCCCTGCAAATCAATATTGTGTACTAGTGAGGATTCATGGATTTGGTAGGACTGTTGGATAGTTGGATATGTTAGTTGCCCTCAGGTTTTAGTTATGACATTTTTCTTCATGAGAAAGTAATGGATTTGGGTATCCAAAGCATTGGGAAGTTTTAACATAGCCTCATCAACTCACAGTCAAAAATTATCCCTGAGAAACTCATAAGAGCCAGTTGTAAGGAATTTAATGGGTGGGAGAGAGGTCATAGAGGATGCTTAAATGCATATTAAATCTCAACTTCTACTTAAACAGCTGGTTGCTGTTTAAAGTAGCAGTACTAACATGATACTGAACCAAGTATCTGGTCCACGTGGTTCCTGCAAAACCAGGAGTCTAAGGATTTCTTACTCTGACACACTCATAATAATCTTTCTGAGAAAGACAAAGAAATACAGCTCACAACCTGTGTCCTGATATTGTAAGTACTGAAATTGAGTGTTTCCCCTATTTATTTTTGAAAGAATTGTATTTTGCCATGTAGAAGGCGGGACAGGAACATGTAAATTGTATGTTAGTACTTTAAAAAAATGCTAAAGCCAAACAATGAAAAATACCTCTCATATTTTTGACTTAAATCTAGATATTTAAATAGAGGAAGCTTCAATAGACAGGCTCACAGACTTCTGTTTTTTAAGACTAAGCACTCTGAAGTGAAAAGCAAAAACTTTTCTAAAATACTCATAAACTAACTTCCTCTTTCACATTCTGTTCACGCATGGTAGATCTCAGACCAGTTAAAGCAACAGAATATAAGGGAGTTTTTGTTTTAACCTGGAATAAAGTACTGTGACCTGAAATTCAAAATAGGAAGGTAAAGGTGAACAGGCTAGACCTGGTATTGTAGATCTTCACAATCTTGCTTCTTATTCATTTATTTCCCCCTGTGCAAAATGGATGCAGAGTGGAGATCATCTGAGCAGAAGTGCTTCATCCTCACGCGTCACAGACATGCATGACTATTCCTAGTTCTAATTATTTTAACTCAGTCTGGTAAAACAAATAAGACTTAAAACACTTGTAATTTCAGTAGGTTCAGAGTAAATGTAAAGGAGAACATGGAAACATTTTTTTGTTATTCATCAACATCACTGTATTTTTTCACACCATCAAAGGCTTGCATCAAACATCAGAGGACTGATAATTCCTGACAGAGTTTGTTATTCAGGTTTTTTCTATTCCCTGTATTTGAGTGTATCTGTATTGAAACAGATACACTCAAATATTTTCAAGGTATAATAGATCTACTCTAGCACACAGTGGCTGCCCAATACTGAAGAAAACACTGCATTCAGCCTGTCCTCAAGGAATCCATAGTGGAAATCTCACCATCTTCAGAAGAAGTAGGATGGAGTGACAGCAGATTTTCTTAAGTTCCATGGAAAGATCTTTTTTGGCAGAAGACAAAACCAAACTCAGCATACTGCCTTCCTAATACTTGCCAAAATAATCTCCCCTTCCCACACTTTCTCAATGTTAACAAAACACAGGGACAAAAACAGCTGCTGGAGGCAATATCAGTTCTGTTAATATCATCAACAGTCAAATATGTTCAGTACTTCTCAGTCTCTACACAAGTCACAGTCTGTGACCTCCCATGGGCATTTGGCTAACTGGAACCCTTTAATAAAATCAAATACTTGTGCAATAGGTACAAGCAGCTGTGTGTGTAGCACCCTGGGCCACACAGCAGAAATCAGCATACTCTCAGTATTATAGAAAAGGTGAACATTTCCTGCACTATGTAGAAGACATCCTCATTATATATAATTAGGAAACTTATTTTCCCCCTGCTGTCCTAATTTGTGGGGTTTTTTCTTAATTTTTAAAATTCTCCATTGGCTTTAATTAGCTTCTGTCTGAAATCACCAACCAGGTGAAATTAGAGCACTCTTCGAGCTAGAAATGCAGCTGGGTTTTTTCAAACTTTTTAAAGTTGAGCTTTATTCCCTGAGGCCAAATCCTCCCTGCTCTTACTCATGAGAGTAGTTCTGTGCACTTCAGTGAGGGAGCTTTTCAGAGGAAGGCAGGTTTTGGCCCTAACGGAATACACCAAAGTTCTTCTAAATATGGATGTTAGATATATGAGACATATCCCCTCTGAGGTAAATCAGCAGCATTCTTAAATCAATGAAACAAAAGCGATTTACATGCCCTGAAAGTTTTGCTTATGCTTTTATACTTCACAAGCCTTCACCAAATATTTACCACATGGAAAATGATATGTTTTTGCTAATGTTGTTTCTATTCCTTCATTTAAAAAGTCATCATTATATAATCAATACCAGTGACTCAGCCCTTGCTATTATGAGAGTAGCAAATTTTACCTAAGAGAAATAATTTTTGTGGTCTATATGACATGACATACCCTTAAGTGTTTTGTTGCTAATTAGGAAACGAAAAAACCAGGCTGTTTAAGAAATATGACAAAAAATATGAGTGGCTTTAAAATAATACACCTCTGAGCTTTAAAATGTTCTTTGGGTGCTCTGGAGCTGGAGATAGTCATGTCTTTGTGATATTTCAGCGACAATTTCTATTTTAAGTGTCAAAAACAACTCAGCTATCTGGAGCAAGTAGTGTAGTTTTCTCTTCTTTTAATATTCTAATCGTGAGGTGTAAAATGAAATGGTTGCACAGTGTAATGGTGGTAAAGAAGCTGAGTGTCAATGAGACGGGAAAGGTGACAGACACGGAATGAGTCCCCAAGGTGCTCTCCAAGTGCATTGGATAAAGATTCCCCTGGGAAATTTTTCTCATTAGTTCTCAGACACAGTTCAGTAATTCAATAGCACCAGGTTACCATTAGTCACAAGACCAAAATACGTTACTTTCTATGCTTTAGCTCTTTGATTTGTATATGTCATTTTATGAGAGAAAATTATAAGATTATATATCATTCAAAGTAAGTTCATATGTTGTTTACATACCTCAGGATGATCCATGACAAGAAGACTCCTATTACAAAGAGTGTAAAAATTAAACAGAAAACAGACACCTTTTTTATATTTGAAACGGCATTAATGAGTGATTGCATTGTACACAATGCACAAGACGTTGCAGATTGATTTTCTATACCAGTATCCAAAAAATTAATTATAGTTTTACATTCAAACCCAAAATTATCTACAATTAAAATGGAAAAAAAGAAATCACTCTAATTTTTTTCTGTGGATATTGCCAGGTAAAAATAATTCTTCCATGCTTAGACATGAAATGTGTACGTACGCAGTTAATATGATTGGGAAAAGTAGCTAAAAAGTTTGATGGTAGCTAATTTTATGTGTAATTACTCTGAGAAAATGTTAAACTGAATAGGTTACTCTCGACATTTTTTTTCCTATGCAATAAAAGATGCACTTACTTCTATGCTATCAAAGTTAACTGCACTCCCACTCAACACTTGAAGGAATAATGGCTGGAGGTGCTGTCTCTCTCATTACCAGGATGGAAAGAAAGGAGTGTCCATCCCTAGTGGTCATTTAAAACCTCATTGTTACGTGAAGACAAAAATGGGAATGAATGTCAAAGTCCAGAAAGCACAAAAATTCGACACGTAAACACAGTAAGTTATTGTTTTACCTGTGCTATTAGTTTATCTTTTTATGTATCCAGGAGTGTGCTCCCCAATGTTTCAATTTAGTTTTCACTCCTGATTAATGTATTTAGCACTCCTCACTGCACCATGCGCTGCACCATGCAACATTAAAGAGACAGAAGCTACATATAATTATTCTGCCTAAAATAGTTCAGAAAAATACAGATATTTTAGCTTCTTTAAAAAACCAAACAAAACAACAAAACCCAAAGAGGGATGCATTTTTTGAAAGCTTTTTTATTTAATTTGATTGTAGTTTGTGGAATGTGGGGCTATTGGGTTTTCCCTCTCTTTTCAGCAATGTTCAACATTTAATATGAGAAACAAAAAAGTTTGCATATAAGTATCTGTCTTGAACAAAAAATATCAAACTCTGTCAGGCAATAGGTGCCTAATTTTCAACCTGTCAACCATTTATTACAGTCAGATCAAAATCATCCACCCCAAGGTGTCTCATTTAGCCTAAAAAATCAACTTATTAGTAGAAGTCTTTAGCAAGAGGAATTATATCCCCAACACAATTACTTGTGCAGTAAATAGGGTTCACTGTTTTTTTATTAGATTCTGATATGTTTATCGTTGCACTGCAGAAAGGCCATATGTTTAGTGCTGTGGTAACTGTGCCAAGTAAATCATCGAGAACCAGTTTCTATTAATCTTACCTATCTTATTGCACTGGAGTTGGATGTTTTGCTCCCCTGATTAAGTCGAGAGAATGGCAGTTTTCTAGAAGTGTGAACTCACCTGTTTCATCTGTATTATTTTCTTCAAAGCTGTGCACTACAGCCTCCAAAGGAAGCTCTTCTAATTGAAAATGTTTCCATAACTCTTTAACACTAAGCTATCTTCCAACTAATGATCAGGCTCCAAATAAATATGCCAAATACTTATGGTATTATTTATGTGCTATACAGAAGCTCATCATTGTCTTATGAATTGTAAATATTTGTAAGTGGCTCATATTAAAGTAGTTGTCAACTGCAGCTACAGTACTTCACCTTCTGTCACTCCCAGGTATCAAGGGGGCTGATTCAATCACTCTCTTGTCAGACTACCTTTCTTCTCCTGAATACCCAAATCCCTAAACACAACAAAATATAAATGAATGAAAAGTGCTAATGATGCATCATTACCAAGAGGTATCAAGTTTTTTAAGGTCCTTTGCTGACTAAATTTTAAATTAGCACAATTATTCAGAGCATTCCCCAAGGCACCATTCATTATGCTTAGCCACTGGGTTGAGGCACACTGCAAACGAAATATATATTACTGTCCACAGCTTACTGTCTGTCTGCCTTCCTGAGGTAGTAGTGTATCAAAAAACATGCAAGTGTGTATGTATTTTAGGACTGATCATATATCAGCATTTTGGTTACTGCTGTGTTATCTACAATATATTTGTGTGCCTAAAGATCCCAAATAACAAGGATATGCACTTAGAGATTGAGATTTTTTTTTTTCAAAATGCTATTTCATCTGCTTTCTAACACAGCAATTTTAATTTCCAGTGAAGTACAAAGACTGCTGAAGCCAGGAGCTAAAATTTCTCTGATACTGCCTAAGCCTTCCAGAAGCTTACAATGCACAGCGAATTATATTTTCCTTTGGCCTTGTCATTGGCAAACAGGTCAGAGTGGACACTATGCTGCTAAATTTGTTGGGCAGCCTGGATATCATATCTTTTAAAATTCCCGATAGCGATGACCTGTGTTACACCTACCTTGTATGTCAAAATCTGATTTTTTTTCATGCACTAAATGAAGAGTCCAAAGCCCTTGTTCATGAGGACATTTGACTGTTCTCTGAAGAATAAGAAAGGTAACTTTGCCATTACAGCTCCTTCTTGGATGGTCCAAAAAGCAGATCAATTTGGTGCATGCAGCAATCGGCATGGTGCTATTTCTTGTAAAACACTAGTCATATTTTTCACAAGAATAGCAAAACAACCAGTCCTTATACCCATGTTTTAGCTTAATACAAAAAGAGGAAAAACATGACTGTCTGCATGCAACATGGGCTCACCAAACTACACAGTCGACAGCTCTCCCAGTAAGACACAGTGCCCATTTATCCTCATGCAGATGAAAATAGATATATTCGGAAAGGAAAATTATTTCTGTATGTATCTAGCTGTAAAGGCCTGACTTGTTTTTTTAACCCAATGACATCACCACACACAAGTTGGGCCCCACAGCACAGATGTGCTTTCATGTGCAATGATATCACTTTCACTAAAACACTGAAGGCATGACTTTCAAGCAGTTTTAAAATTCAGATCTGTTCTACTCATATTTAATCCAGACATGTTGGTTTAACACCAAGCCAAGCCAGACCTTTTAATGTTCAGTGGCCATGATATAAAATTCTTCACTGTGTTGCACCAATAAATTCAGAAGTGCAGTGTAATTTGCTATAGTCACAGAGACTCTTGTGAAATTTAAGCAAGAGTGGAAAGCAGCCCTTCATTTTGTGCCTTACCACAGCACTTCAGCTCTTTGGATAACATTTTCTTTTCCCCTAAGAAACAAATAACTGTGGACAGAATAATTTACTGCTGCTTGTTTTGGTCATGTTGAGCTTAAATTAAAGGTAGGCTGTAAACCACCATCGGACTCTTCCTAAATTAGGAACAGTGTCGCTGTGGCATTATTTAGGAGTTACTTAAAACAAACAATGGAAAGAAAGTGCCACTTGACACTGACAGCAAGTATCTCTGTTCATTTTGCATTGTCAATAGCCCCAGTGGTAGCACTATTCTTTTGACAGCTAAAAGCAGATGTGTGGGTTAAGTATGGGAGCAATTCAAATGTCCATAGTAAACTGCAGGGGGGCAGAGAGAGCTCAGAGAGCAGCAGCTTTAAAGTAATTGACTAATACAGTAAGGATATTAAAGTCATTTAGTGCCAAAAGGGAACACACTGATCCTTGACCCTGAGCCACTTTGGAGTAATCTAGTATTCAATCCAGCGTGTAATGACTGCCAGGCCTGTCAATCCTCCGGGCTCTCCAGTCAAATGCCTGTGGCTACTATTGGCTTATGGTAAAAGGACAAAAATGCGAGGAAATGCCTCTCAATCAGGCTATGATGTGATAATGTTATTGCTCCAATGTATTCTATATTGTCCCTGCATAGTTTAATCTGTTGAGATCCATGTCAAAAATTGCCCTTGTTCCCCAGAGGTCTTTACTCAACCTTTTAGTAATACAAGTGGATTTGAAAGGAGAGGGGTAACTCACTTGATGAATGGTTTCCAGTTAATATAAAAAATAAGAGGTCAACTGTGGCTTAAAGGCTAACCATGGAACGTATAAATTAGAATAAGCATGCTAGTAATCTGATTAGTAAACCTTGCTCTGCATTTACCCCAGTGGGTAAAATATTTTCCAATAAATAATATTGACACAGAAATTTATTTACAAGAATGACATAATTCCTATAAAGTTTAGATGTTGAGAGGAATTTCAGCTGGGAAGCAATAAGAACAAAAGGCTCACTTGCTTCTGTCACTTCTTGTCCTTAAAACTTGTGCAACTACTGGGAATCTCATATTTTAAATTAGCCACCTCACATTTGAAAAATATAATTATTGCTACAGGCTGAGTAGTCCACTTGAGCTTGAAAGAAGGAAATTGCCATTTTTTGTTATTTTGATTTTGCTAATTAAAACAGGGAAAACTGACCCACATAGATTCTCTAAAGTTAAAAAGTCAAAATGGGATAATAATTATGCAAATTTCTATGCATTGCTGTAAAAATTATCTCTATATTTCATTATATGGTCTCCACTATTTCCTGACCCCACTTTCCATGTGGTGTGCATAAACTTTGGGAACGGTGAAGCTCTAGTGATAGTGATTCTCCCACTATTTTTAAAGAACCATGAGGTTACATAACAGGCACTTTGCCTAATTTGGTTCTTTATGATTCCACAAAGCTCTCCACAGGGATGACACAACACAGAAAGGAAAAAAAGAGAGAACCTCTCCTGAGAAATATTTTGCTTATAACTTTGAAATAACTTCAGTGTCAAAACCAAATGACTTTCTCCAAAATTCTGCTTGTCCTCTCTCAGTTCAGTGCCCCAAAGTCATTATTCAGTGTAAGGTTCTATTTATAAACCCATTTTCCAGCCTGTACACACCTTTTACACTTGAAAAAATATGGTTTTGTGGGCAGTTTTAGAAGATGAATCAGAGAAAGAGAAAAACTGTACTTTTGTGCTCATTGAATTCCCATGCTATGAGGGTAGAAGCACATGAAATGCAAACTGTGATCCCATCAGGCAATGGCTGGCTGTATTCCAGATGAACTCTTCACAGGCAGTTTTATCACAACCTAGTGTTTTCACGGGAAAAAAAACCCCAAACACCACAGAACCTCTACAAGCAAGCTAACCTGAAGCAGGATATGATAAGTGTGGTGTTACTGCCCTGTAACTGAGCAATTAGGCAGTGCCATTTAAATGGCACAGTTTGGCAAAGAAGGCTCTTGGCTCAGGAAGTTCTTGATGTGGTGATGAGAGACCAAAAACTACTCACCTCCACCATGTCCTCTCTGAGAACTCACATCACTTTTCTCCCCAGATTATGGTGACTCTCTCCCTGTTGAGGGATAGTACTTAAATCATCATTGGAACCTATGCAATACTTCATCTGGGGTAAATCCATCTGGGTAATTTAAATTAATTACTTTCCTTTGCACCTCCAATAGGAGTGTGCAACATGAATCCACGTGGATATTTTCCCACTTCAGCAGTGCAAGTGGCGTCCTAGCAGCACCTACCAGCTGGTATGCAAAGTACTGGAAGGAATGCTCATGTGCCAGGAGGAAAGGGATCATACACTCCCTTTTACCTGTCCGGGATGCAGGGGCCCCAGTTTTTCCCAGTTCAACTTCTTCCTGCTTTTGTCAGTGGCAGTTATAGCACACAACACAAGGCATAGAGGATTTGGGAACAAAAGAAACAGAAGACACTGAAGTCTCCCCTGACATAAGTGCAGGACAGTCTCTTGTGACATGGCACACCAACTGCCTGGCAGCTGTCTCCTGGCTGCCCTCTTCTCCTCTACAGAACCTGTAAGGGCTTGTACATTTGTCCTTCATCCATTCTCAGCAAAAGTGACATTTCCCCCTTTTTCATTACTGCTGAGAGAGCAGAGATGGGTGACATATTCTCAGTCTGAGTGGGGATTGAGAAGATCTGCTCCCTTTGCAGTGTTTAATGAGGAAACCGAGGCAGCAGCAATCAGTTTCATGGTTCCTACCTTCTTTTGCCCTCCAAAAGATCTGTTCATGGTTTCAACATGAAAGTGTAGGAAACTAATTTTAAAAAGTGTGAAGTTTTGTGAATGGAGGAGGAAACATTTATCAGAAAAAATGCCAAGGACCTTTGCTCCAGCATTCACAGGGTAGCAAGGTATGAAACTCCTTTTGGGGAGAACTCAGTTCTTTGGGTATTTTCACTGGTAGCTCATCATCACACTTGGAAGGTGCTGATCTTTAGAGCAATGATATTTTATGATGTATGCTTTTAAATTACAAAAAGAGGGGGCAAAACTTAAAAAATGCAAGAAAATTCCTGCTGTTCCTTAACCTTCTTGAAACCAGAAATGCCGAAAAGCTCAGGCATTGCTGAGAAGCACACAAACAATTTCAAAAGGTATCTCAGCTCTAGTACATCTAGTACATCTTTGTTTCTCTTCCAGAATGATTGTGGTTTTA
Organism: Cyanoderma ruficeps; assembly: GCA_008694505.1. Taxonomy (NCBI): domain Eukaryota; kingdom Metazoa; phylum Chordata; class Aves; order Passeriformes; family Timaliidae; genus Cyanoderma; species Cyanoderma ruficeps. The sequence goes on from VZDJ01004378.1 coordinate 7,082,781, forward strand.
TTTAAATTTCAGACTTTAAATGCAAGTCTAAAAGCCACCTGACCCCTAAGGGTCTGGATGTTTTTTAAGTGAATCGCTGAATACTCCCTGCTGTCTCCCTTTTGTTAAATTAGTGTAGTTTTGCAGCCTATGCAAAGAAAACTTGTCTTACACTCCCCTTTTATGAACATTTGAAGCCATTAAATGCATTTTGTAAACAAATTTTTAAATTTGTCTTTTTAAAACAAAGCTTCAAACACAGACATGCAGACACAGACACACACACACAGATGCATGCATGCACACATTCCGCTTTTATGACTTAGGAATAAAAATGCAAATGAATTTATTAGCTTAAGCATGGCGCCAAATAGAAATTTATGCACATACATTTAAAAAACAGATCCCTTGAAAATAACGCAGTTGCAACCTATTAATTTTCTTTTTTGACAGTTTTTAAAATTCCTCTAAAAAAAATGAAACAGCATGAATACTGTCAATATATCACAACAGCCACATTAGGTTTTGTGATATACATCATAATATAAAGAGCACTATTAGAGCACAACCTGGGAACCATTAAATCATTCTAAATCACTGTTACATTCCATTAGTGTCAATGGTGAAACCACATAATAGGCTTTATTACAAACTTCACCTTGGTAGGCCATTGTCTCTAATAACCACTTCTCTATGATGTGGTATCATACCCAGAAATCCAGGGAGATAATAAAGGCTCCCTTATTTCTTTTTTATTGGATGGGTAAAGTTAAATTTAGCTGTAAGTAAAAAAAAAAAAAAAAATTAAAAAAATATCTTGAAGCTTTGTTCACTAACTGTGAGTTGCTGGTCTTTGGACAAAAATAAAAATAAAAAAAAAATTAGGCAGACTTGGGAGAACAATTCTAAATAAATTTAAATCCTGGTAAATGCTTGGGGCCAAGGTAAGATAGGCAGTCCTGCAATTACAATGTCATTTTTGAAATGCAGCTTAGTGCATTTATACCCTTCTTTACACTTTTGTTCTGATACAAAGCATTGATTACAGAAACATTATAAGAATTAAATCTGTATTCTCATCTCTCCCACCCCTATATAAGAAGTATCCATCAGGAAATGAAGAAAATTATAGAGAAAGAGAAAAAAGAGAGAAAGAGAGAAGGAAAGAGAGAAAGAAAGAAAGAAACAGNAGAGAGAGAAAGAGAGAGAAAGAGAGAGAAAGAGAGAGAAAGAGAGAAGTCTCTGTTCACTAGTGTTTTCTTCCTTCCTGAATTTTTAGAAATGCTTTGGGGGAAAAAATAGTGCACATAATTAGGGATCCTTTTTTCCATCCTGCAGGGCTAAACCTGGCTCACCATAATACATGTGATGACACAGATCAACTCAACAGACTGTAGTGCGGTCATTCAGGATTAGCACAAAGAACCTCCCTGTTTTGGGGAGCTGGGGATACTCAGTGTTACCTGGGCATGAGTCTGTAGGCAGACGTGGAGGAATCCTGCCCCTCTGAAACTCATTAGATTTTGCTATTAGCAAGGGCTCCAGCCTCAGGTTTTGAAACTTTTTTTGCACAGGAGACTTGTATTTCCTGTAAGAACATTGATGAATTTTGATAAATAATGTCTCTGTCATCACAGCTTTTCACTTAGTCATCTGGCAAAAGCTGACTTGTGACTTCAGTTTAAACAACACTGCAATCTCCCACCATCATTATTCAGTTATTGGAGTGGCTGAAAACATTTCTTATGGTGATGCCTAATGTATAGTGCCTGTCTTTATAATTCTTTCATGTGAGTTCACTACAAGAGTTGGAGTAACTGGGAGGTAGATGTGAAGAGACAGGTGAGTACCCCAGCCTTGTACTGCAGTGGAGTTAATGAACTGTATCCTCTCGTCCACCTGACTGGTTTCTAGGGCCTGATGGCATTTTGTCCTTAAGTTTTCCTGTAGGGGCTGATTAGGGATGGGTGTAAATAAGAACTGGTCCTTACATCATAAAAAGTAAAAGTCAAAGGTTTTTACAAGGTCAAAAGTCCTTTCTGATTGGATCAATTGTTATCAAAAAGAAAATATACCCCCTCAAATGAGTTACAAGCAATAAGATGAAATTTAAAAAAATCAGCAATATCTTCTGTTAATTCCATAAAGTAAAAACATTTTCCTTCACTCCACATATTCTAAAATTAAACAATTCCTCTGAGCAAATCCTTCTTTGTCCATTTTTTCATTCCTTTTCTTTCCTGCATCCTGGGTTTTTCTGCATCTCTCTGAAATGTTCCTGTTTTTAAACAATGACCCAGTTCCACATTCTCTGGTATGTCCCAAATATTTGCAGCAATTTTGCACTTACCTTTTCCTTCTAAATGGCAATGTTATGTAGCAGCTCAAAGAGATGCATGTACAGGGAACAGCAGTCAAGGTTTGTGTTGTCTTTCCTTACATTCATTCCTTTAAAACTTCAGTTCAGTACTTTCAACATTAATTTTAACTTCCACTGATCAGAATAATATCTTGCTATGTATGAAATACGGTTTTAGAAGTATGAATCTGGTTTCTTCATCTACACAGTATGAATTTACCAATCTCCCAGGCAACCTGTACTGCCAGATATAGAAGTCCCTTATCTCCAGTATGTAAGATCTGAAGTTAGAATGTAAAACTCACTCTGAACTTGGAATATCCCCAAAGGTAGCCAGATCAGTCATTGGAAACAGGAAAACTGTAGGAGGAAGGGGGACTATAAAAGGATAAAAAGGTATGTCGAGGGAGATAAAAATGACAATAATTCTGGGTGGCACATAATGATTAACTACAGATTTACCAATAAACCGTAGGGACTGGGCTTGCATTCATTTACTTCATTTAGGGTAACCTGAGACCAAGGTCACATTCTTCGGCTGTGGATGAAGTCACATGTGGTTCAAGAAGGACAGAAATGTGGGGAGAGGAAGGGAAAGGTGCCAGCAGATGAGAGAGCTGGGGAATAGATCTAGTCTTTTGTACACTTAGATAAAAGTCTAAGCCTCCTTCAATATTGATAGTTTAGAGTTTGGCATGGCAGACACCACGTCCGTTTTTAAGGTCAGACCTGCATATCCTGCCCCTCTTACTCTTGTTTCTCATAACTTGAAAAATGCTAGTGGTTTTTTTCAGTGTCTAAAATAAGCCATAAGAAAGGGTTAACAAGACACAAGACACACATGTGAGCAATAATGAATAAAAATCAAAAATATGGGAAACAGAATTTTGCCCGACAGACTCTGTAGGGGTTTAGGGAATGAATGAACCCTGCTTAAATTTGGCCATATTTGAATTAAGCATTTAGCTAAAATATAACCCTTGACCTTGTTTTTTATTTTCAGTGTATATTGTAACTTTTTTTAGTATACTATCGTTTACAATGTCACTGATGTTGACAATGATCTGGACAATTTCTGATGCCATTTTAACAAGTTAGTCTGTAAAACTTTATCTCGTCCTTGAGCTTCTCAATTTTTTATTCCAGCTTTCCTTTCTGTCTTTTTTTTGGGGGCGGGGGGGGTGAAAACTAATACATCAAGATATTTAAATATTTAGAAAGCCCAATTCTGGATTGTATGCAGCATGTGAAGCCAATACAAGGGCAATAGTGGCAATAGGCTTTAATATTCCTGTGATATTAACTTGGGACCTGAGGCAACTTTCCCCTCTTGAAAAGTGTCAAAATACATCATGTATTGATACAAAACACAAAATAAATTCATTGCTAATTTTAAGAGAGTACTCAATACTTTAGATGATTAACAGAGAACAGCAGCTATACCTTGTTACCATGTACAACATCCAACTTAAACACCATAACTAAACAAGAAGCCAAATAACATGAGGAGTTTTAATTTTCTGCACTCTTCAATATATTTTTCCCCTGATGCTGTGATACAAAATGGTCCCTCAGATGGTTTCTTTCATTACTGGCATTAAATGGTGGACAGATTTGTGTCTCTCTAGGATAGCTCATAGCTCACTTCCTTTGCCCTTCCCTCCCTCTACTCCAAAATGTTGCCACTGATATGTGTGTATGACGCTGAAATATTTGTCCTCACTCAGTATATGCAGAGGTGGCAAAGAATAACAAAGCATCTGCAAGGTAGGAATGCTTCCAGAGAGCATTCTGCAGATGCTGAGTATCTCATGATATTGCACCTACTAATGATATACCCTCTGACTGATCAAAATAAACATTTCTTAGTATCCTTGCACCTATGATCTCCTGGTTTTATGCAATTTGGGAGGCAAAAAAAACCCATCCAGTTGAAATAGATTCACTTTTTTCTCTCATAATTTCTATTTTCTTTCTGCTCACTTACAATGTTGCTCAGAGAACAGCCTGTAGTCTGTGGACAAGTCTTTAATATAAGTTAAAATTATTCTCAAATGTTATTTGAGAACGTCAGCAAAAGAATCAGCAAAATAGGCTGGACTAAAATGGATCCAAGATTGAAGGAGAACACAATAAAACTTTTTGTATCCTTTTCCTGGCTAACCACTGAGCCACCAGGGCTGAGGATCTTTGCTCCTGCTCCTTATTTGCAGTTGCTAAAAAAACCCCATCACCTGCTACCTGTTCTGTATCAAGCATGCTGGCCTGGCAGACTAAAAGAAATTAGAAAAAAAAGAAGTGTTTTTTCAGAAATTAATCCATGATGCTGTCTCCATACAATGCAGCCCAGGAAAAGAAGCAGTAAGATGTTAATGATGGATCTTTTTACAGAAATATTTGAGAGCTTGGTGTATTATAAAATATATGCAAGCATTTGGCGCTTCATGGCTTATAATGCCCTGAAGCAAATTGTAAGCCATCAGCATCTGGGAAGATCAGAACTTTCCGTTTGGGTTTTGATTAATCAAATATATTATGAAATCTTTGCTATGCCTTATTTTTCAGAAAGTCTATTTTTGATATTAATATGTCTCTGCAGATTAGATACAGATTAGATACAGATCAGTTATTTCACAAAAATAATTCTCTTATCTTTTTTCTCTTGTACAAAATATTATGTTTTTAAAAATAAAAACCATCAGATAAATATTTAAACACAGATTTTCTTCATGTGAGTGCCTCTTCCATGCTATTTCACTTATAAGTCTTTTTACAAATGAGGAACTTTGAAATGTAGGACCTTTAATATTCTCTAACTTCTGAAACAATCACCAGAGGCCTGTAGACTGCTTCCTAGGAAGAGACAGCCAGTTGTATTTCATTCAGCATCTTTATGGCTGTGTGTCAGAAACCTGAGTCTTAAACCACGAGTCTCATCCTATTAACCCAGTCATATAACCTTGAGCTAGCCAGACTTGAAGATAACAACAGTGGCTCTAACATGTATATCAGTCAGGGTGTGAGCTTTTTATCTGGTACAATTAATGTTTAAAAGTACCTGCATTAAACAGACAAGTATGCAAATTTTGATTCAAAAACACCTACAGTAAATTTTCTAGCATTAGAATAGTAATGCCAGTTATTCTACCAGTGTATTAAGGGTCTGTTGGTAATTATATCAGAATCCTCATTCAGTCCTTTGGAAAGGGCTAATGAACTTTTTTCTAATTTCTCCAAGCAAGGGAAAATGGATATTTTTATTTTATAAATGTCCATATCAAAAAGAACTACCAGAATGAGTGGTCCCAAGTTACATTTCTGCTCTCTTACTGTTCATGAGGACTCAATAACTTATTTGTTTTAAACCAAAACATTTGTGTACAAATGACAGATAAAAATGGACGTTCAAGATTTAATATTTTTAGTTGAAGGAGGGCACAGCTTTCTGATTCAGAAAGCAGATTTCCTATGAAAGAGCAATCTTTTCCAAGTAAAATGGTAAAGCTCCTTACCACAGAGAGCAGAGGTCCAGTCCCATGGGCTGCTGAGCAGCCTGAGCTCTGGCTGGAGGGACTCAGCACCTTCCAGGATCAAGTCCATCACACATAAGCACACCAGCTACTCTGATACCAGTGACCTTAAACGTCTTGGTCCACGGGGTCAATGATCCATGAACTAAGACAGATTTACAGTACACAAGAGTCAGTAGTGGTTTAAGAAGAATAAGTAAAGAAGTTGTGTCAGCCTTTACTTCGTCTCTCCTTGACCACAATGCATACTTTCAGCCCTGGGTTTACCTATGTACCTCATGTTCTGTTTTTTCCATGAAGACTTCTTTTGTTTATTTGTAAAATTTCTTCACACCAAGTAATAAATTTTTCTGAGTAAACAGTCAGTACTTTGGAAACCAGGATAATTGTACTGACAGGTTTACAAAATCGCTACTGTGCTCCCTGCTGTGTGAATATTCATAAGAGGCACATTAGGACATAGATGTGGCCTGAGGCCTCTGGATCAGCTGTGTGGATGTCCTATGGCTGTGCATGCAGAGATCAGCGACCCAGGGAGAGCACTGGGATGCCCCCAATTCCTGGTCTGCAAGCCTGGCATGTGGCCCAGAAAGCACTAGACACACTGCTCTCTTTTTGTGCTACATTCTTCCTTTGGATGTCCTGCATCTTAAAAGTCACTTTATTTTATTTGAATTTAACATTTTTCTTCCTCCCCCCATTCTTCCCAGCAGCCATTTTCATTGTCTTTTTGTGAGCAGAGAGCTTCTTACACAAATGGATTTTTTTGGGGGGGGGGAGGGGGGTGAGGAAGGAGCTGGGGGTTCCACTTGATCACGTGGGAGTATTCAAGAGGGCTTTCACACCTGGAACTATCTGGTCACCTGTAATGCAAAGCTTGAATTCAACAGCATTTCTCTGTTGGCACTTCCTGACACTCTGGCCTCACTCCTGCTGACTGCTGAGAGCCCATATGGGGGTTTGGGAGGTCAAGCTGCTCAGTGCAAAAGATATTTGGCCTCCTCCACACACCACTCACCTCAGCACCAGCCCGCTTCTTCACTCCCCTACACATAAATACTGCACATGCATGCACACACATGCAGTGTCATATAAATTAGTGGATAGCCTGGAGGTAAATGGCTGGTCTTAGAGCATTCTTTAAGATATTGTTGATGGTTTCCAGTGTACTCATTGTAAACCTGTGCTTATGCAGGCAACAAACGTACAAATGCATATTCCTTTTCTGTGCTCTGAAAGAAAAGCAGATAATTTGGTGACAGATTTGGCAGGCAGATAAACAGTCACAGTTTAAAAATACATAGGATGATGAATAGAGTTCCAGAAATGAACCACAGTTTATCTTGTTAATTCTTACTGTGTCTGAGTAGTGATGAAAGAAACAGTGCCAGAACTCAAGGATATGATGAATAAGAAAGAGCAAAATGACAACCAAAGGCCCTGGTGACCAGAAAACAAGCTACAGTTTGCCCCCCGGAGAGAGGCAGTGATGGGTTGAACTTGCCATTAGAGGGAAGATTAAGTGTCCTTGGTTCCTCAGTTAGTTAATTATACACTCAAATCTTCCCAGTATATCACATAAGCCAGGCATTTTGCTTTTGAATATCTGTATACTGACTACTTGGATTGCTTATTGGTTATTTCTCTTGACAACTCAAACCTGAACATTAAATCCCATTGGCAACAACTATCTGTCAAGAGCAAAAAAAAAAAAAAAAAGATTTGTGTATTTAGTTTTCATTATAGAAGTGCTTGTAGTTGAAAAAATATGTACCTGTCAAGTTTTCGACATCTCGCTGGGGATGCAAGCAATGCTGTTGTGATTTCAAAACCTGGCTGACAAATTCACGTTCCAGTAGTAAAGACAAATCAAGGGGGTTTTTTTCTCTTTTTTTTTCTTTTTTTTTCCTCTTTTTGCTTTTTTCACCGCTTTGACAGTCATACATAACAATTTGAGACCTAAGTGGCACTTTGATGCACTATTCCATTATTAAGTGGTATAGTCACTATAGAATAGATGACGGGCCTGTACTCAAGACATTGTGAATTAAACAGCTTTCAACAATAGGGGAAATTGAATGGCCTAAAGAATTCTGAAACATAAAAAAATAATGATTAAAAATGTGTTTCAGAATCAGCAAGGCATATAATTTAAAATAATGCCAGGTACTGAAATTCAAACTGAAGAAAACAAAATATGTTTTAGGAGAATCTTTAAAGTTCAGAGGAAACATGAAATAATTAACAAACATCACTAAACCCACAATTACAAATTTTAAATATGGCTCCTTGATGAATCTTAGAAAATTAACATGGTGTAAAAAATCCTACCTAAAATTTAAAATATGAAGACATAAAGCCTCTTCTCTGACTGTACTTTGATAGTATATTAATTGAGTAGTTTTGTACTGGCATTGCCTTGTGTCTAAAGGTAAAGTTTTCAACTAAAGAAACATTGACTTAAAGTACTTAAATTAATTCTTTTGTCAATAACTATACAGCTAATCAATACACCTGGAATTAAACAACAGTTTTTGGCCAGAAGGCATGCTAATCCCTGGTCTCTTTTTGTTGCAATTCATTAATCATTCAGCCCTTCCCAACCAAGATTTCCCTGTCTGAATTGGAAAGTTTGAGATACCAAACATCCCACCATGACAAATAGATTAAAGAAACTCAAAGAAAGATTTCCAAAAATTACTTATTTCCAGGAAAAATAAAAATTCAAAAGCTGCATTGATAGCAATTCATGTTATATTTTTAGTTAATAAAATGTAAGTAGATATTTTTCCTATTAAGATAAAAAACCAAAAATGTAATACTTGCTATACCCCAAAGCATAATTGGTCATATATTATCTTTTGTTTTTAAGATTATTAAAGGCTGAAAAATTACTTTTCTAACATTCATCCAGTGAGATTACTGTAAAAAAAGACACCAAGCAATGAAAATTCTATTAATCCACAAAGTTGCTAAAATATTTGCTACAATACTTATCTTTCTGCAGTCCTGAAAACTATATCAAACTGATCTGTATCTCTGAATAGGATATGGATTACAATTTCAGTGCTTAGTACTCCAAATCTTTTTTTTTTCCTTATTCTGCACTAGAAAGAAAAAAAATTGAATTATTCCTTTATCCTTTTCAATTGATAATCCTACAAAGCATGTAAAGCCACATTAGGAATGTAGTGTGCTTTGCAAGATGGCATAAGGTATGATTCATCTGCAAACAAAGGCCCCCCAAAACAAAGAAAAAACCCAAACTTCCCAGTTTGGATATGATATCTTAAAAGATAAAAGTGATTTGAGTGAGTTACTGAAAAAATATTTCATCAATATCCTACTTTTACATTCTGAGGCCCTAAAGGAGAAAAAAAGAAATGTAATTACGAGAAATAAAATAAGGATTTTCTTAGTTACAATTCCTGGCCTTTCACTGATTGCAGTAAATTATAAATTATGCAGTCAATGTAGGCCAACAAAAGAAGACATCTTCAAATCTCAGTCAAAGGTAATTACTTAAGTCGGCTGAATGTTCCCTTTTCATAGAGTGTGATCTCTCTTTGACAGCTCACACTGACAGATGACCTTCTCAGCGACGTTCTTATCCTTCGGATCATGAGCAGTGTGCCTCTCTCCCTGAATATCTCTATATATTTGTGACACTAAGCTTTCAAATACAGCTATTGACAAATCAGAACATCAGTCTAAGTGCTGGTCTTCCTATCACTCACAATAAAGTAGCTATCACTTGTGGTGTTGTAGAGCAAGCACATCTCTGAAAAATGAGTTCTCACCAAGTGCTAATTTGACACAGCTCGCTTGCCTTCCCATAATTGCTCTGTCATTGTCAGTTGGCAGTTCGGGCTCATTCCTGGAAGCTGTGCCGTACAATTGGATACAATTACTCCCATTTACCACCACTATTATGCCACTGATGTTGCCCAGTTCGCATATTGACATGCCTCATTAAACCTGGATGCAGGCCATTAATGAACATTGTTAGCATTTCTCTTAAACTTTTTGCCTCTAATAAACAGTCAGTGTTCCATGAAGGAGCACTGCCATCCTTGTGATATGATATTTATTATCTTATGGGGGAAGGGGACTCTGCAAATGGAAACTATCCAGATGCTGTGAGAGAGATGTATGGTTAGATCAGTGGAGAATAGCCCTGATCAGGAGGACCTTTTCTATCAGGGGCATCCTGCCATTAACCAGGTGACCTCCCCTATCCAAGAGAAGACAGGAAGGATAAACACGATAACCTCGGGGCGGCCCAGTCGCTGCAGGTTCCTCAAGGTTGCCCCAGCTCCTGTGGCTCCCCTCAGCCTCCTCCTACCCCCAGGTGGTGCTGCGGGATGCAGCAAAGAGCATTTTGCCCTGGGTCTTCAATCCATTATGTCCAGCTACTCCAATGTGCATTTTTATTCAGAGATAATTATGTGTTGATCAGAGAAGTCAGCGGCTGTCACCCATATGGCAGGCACACCTGCAGTGTGACATAGGTGGTAACGATGGCATGCTCTTGAGCTGTCATGACAGGGACAGGGACTTTATTATGTATATGTCACCATTTCTCTTAGGAAAATTATCCTTTTCCGCACAATGACAATAATGAATCTTACAACACTTTCATAAACCCTGTTTCCAGGCCCTTTCCTTGACCTTCATTAAAACTCTGCCTAGCAAATTCACTGCTCGATGAACAAAATGCAAACTTTCCCAGCAAATGCAACTGAGCTTTTGGAGTTTCTTTTTAAGCACTTTTCACAAAGTGGCTGCTTGGACAGTCAGTGGCCCTGCAGAGCAGATTCCACTCCTTCAAGGGCAATGACAATGCATAGAAAGTCTAGGATGAGGACTAACTAGCTTTCAAGTGCAAGGAATGTATCTGAGACTTAGAGAGTCTTGCACTTACACCAAGTTTATAGAATTTTTTTATCCGTGAGTGATATAATTAACCCTTCAGTTCAACACAGTACAATATTTTCAGTTGGAAGGGATCTACAGTGACCATCTATTTCAACTACCTGACCACTTCAGGGATAACAAAAAGTTAAAGCATATTACCAAGTACATTGGCCGAATGCCTCTTAAATACTGATGGGCTTGGGACATCCACCACCTCTCTAGGAAGCCTATTCCAGTGTAATATAATATAGAATTTTACTATCCCATAATTATTCTCCCTCTCTTCTTGACTTTCTTTTTTTCATTCTTCACATATTTCCTTCTGCTGGTGGTTCATGGCACAACAGGAAGTCTCTGTGGAACTGAAACCCAAAAAGAACACACAGAAAGACATTTTGTATCTAGGGAGAAGGAAGAAAAGGGAAAGAGAAGCAAGATTTTGCTATTTATCTCAGGCATCTGCAGAAGTTGTATCTGAGTATCAAAAGGAGAAACTGAAAAACTCCCATCATAATGTCCATTATTTAGGTGGATTCTTTTTTACTGCAAACCAATCTAATTTCAGTGTTCTCAGTTAAAAATTAAAGATTGAGACGATAGAAAAAATGTAAAGAAAATTGATGTTGTCACTGTCTTTTTTATAGATAACTTTTTTTTTTAATTTTAAAAGCTTCAAAAGTTTGAATATGCAGTTTCAGTTGACATTCTTCAATTTTGGGTTATCTTTATACAGATACTTGTATGAAAGTACAAGTGTATAATATGCTTGCTTGCTGTGGTTGTGCTTAACATATTTCTCCCATTTTGATATACACAAATCTACTTTCTGCAATATTCTTTCAATAGCAATAGAATACTTCAGAGTAGAAGTAATTTCTTACATGTGAATGCTGTCTAGGGAGAATTAGGGGACATGGGAATTTAGCTTGAAATTTACATTTTAACTTTAAATGACTTTAGCAAAAGTTGCTAGCAGAAAAAAGTCTAAAATTTGGGGCAGTTGCAAACTTGTGAACTTTCTTAGTCTGTTTTAAATGTAAATATTATACTGTTGAATGTGCTTGTGGGACGTATATGAATTCTGGAATAACAAGCCCTTTGGTTCCACTGTGGTCTAAATAACCATGTAGAATGCAGAAGTGTATCAAAAGTATCTGAAAACTTCAACTGAATAACCCAATTTTCTACTTAGTAGCTTACTATTTTGTTCACATTGATTTGAATTATTTTCTCCATAATGACCTCAAATTACTTAGACAAACATTAGGGCTAGGATGTGAATTTTAAGTTCTCAACTGTATTTCCAAGTTTGTATAATTTATTTAATCAGTTCACTGCCACAATTACAAAAAATAATATCACGGTGCTACATTTGAAAATGGAAACATACAATACTTCAGCAACCATTAAAGTCCTTACATTTCCTGTTCATATCCTGGTCAGTATCTAGAGAGGCTATAGAAGTATTGCACTTCACTGGAGACAAAAAATGAGTATAACAGGCAAATAAAAATTCACTAAAATGAACAATTACCAGTGCTGAAACTGCTCCGGAAACAAAACTTAACTGTTCTAAAAAAACAAAAAATGACTTCTTAAACAAGAGTGGTCAAATCTCCATTTATACCCAGAAAGAGCATCACAAATAACCTAGTGGAATCTACCTGTGCCATGCAGTTCAACTGTCAAATCGATACATATCATACAATACATACAAAAATACATTCATTTGTATCACTGTCAAATGAATACATAGAGGATTTTCAGATCAGGTTAAGGTGATACATAAAGCTTCTTGAGTATCTTGAATATCTTATGGATGGAATATTAAAAATAGGTAGTTAAGCAATAATATAACAAAACTTTGTAGTTTTTTTGAGTTGGGAGTAAAATATTTGCTATCTGGAAGGTAGAGGTTCTATCATTGAGGTTCTATCAATCTATCATTGGTGCAAGTCTGTCTTTTCTGAATCTGGTCACTGTTCTTCACTCTTCATGAGAGGACAAACCCCATAATTATCCATCATGGACTAGAATGTCACACAGGAATCAGAGAATACCATGCTGGAAAGAGAACTCAAAAGCAAAATCTATAGTGAAGTAAGACTGAATGATAAAAAATTAAATACTGTATTTTTTCTTCTCTCCTTATCTGAATAGGAGTGTATGACATGACAAGAACTATATGAGTCACAGGATCACATCCAGCGTGTAGAAGAGCATGACAGAAATATGTCAGGGTCCTGACCTGCTTCACTAGCTAGCTAGGTTTCTGACCAATATATAAGGAAGGTTTGGTGGGTCTGAACCTCAGGCTGGAGCATGGTCGACAGCATGGAAGAAAGAGTGGATTCTTACTCGGGTTTCACCTGGTTTTATTCCACCCAGGGAGCTGCCCACGTGCAAGAGCGAGCTCTGGGCCTTGGTTCTCACTTCAAGCACCCGGGGGCTGCCCCCGAGGAGGGGAAAACCCAGAACCAATTGAAGGAGACGGAGGGTGTGACCCAGAACAGAGAAACTTATCAGAACAATGAAAGTTGGTGGTATCAGGGTACCTTGCCAAATCCTAGGGCTTTTTCCCCAGAATCTTCCAGGTCTTACAAGGTGATTGACAAGGCCTATCACAAGGGAAACACCATCGGGGGGTTTGGGGATGGGGATGTCCAAACAAACCATTATAACCAAGCATATAACAAAACATACAGAACTTTAGAAAACTCAAAATGCACACTGCAACACAGAAGTAATGCAAGAGTACTTCTACTTTCACTGTGAGGCACATGTCTACCTCCTGACCACATACGCGCTGAGCAAAAAACCATCCAAGTACCTCAGAACTTCAGAGCATAAAATGAAAAGGGTAAAATCCATCAAAGAAACCATTACTGTCTTTGATTCCTGAAATGAAAGGTAATTTCTTGAGATTCTACACAGCAAACCTAAGTAATAAACCACTGGGTATACATTTTGATACAAACATTGTTCTATGACAGTATCAGGATAACTTTGTCTAAATAGCTGATGAAGTTTTTATATTTATCATCTTCCATGTATTCATTCAGTAAGTTGCAGAGGACTAACCTGATGGCAAAAAGTAAAAGAGCCAAGGTGCTTTTTTAAACTATTGTCTCACATTATTTGTCTCACATTATTATCTCACATTATTTGCTGGGTTTTTTTTGAAGTTCCTCTGGCATCAGCAGCAGCTCCAAACAGTCTAACATTACAGACTAAGGTGAGTAAAAGTGAGATTAAAGGTTTAAGGAAATACAGTCTGTAAATTAGTATCGATTGACCAAATGGGAAGTACAGAAATAAATTCTTTTAAAAATAATAACATGCTACAACTATGTTGTTTGGTGTCAGAGCAGACTAGCACCGGCTATAGTGCTATTGAGATATTTCTGACACAGATCAACATTAGAAATGAAAAACCATCAGGACCTACATGTACCTTCTTCCAGGTTCTTTCTGTTGTTTATGCCACCCAGGTAGTCTTGTTTCTTTTCCAGAAAAACTCTGTTCAGGGACAGCAATTCTCCCAACTTATGTGTTGCACACTTCATTAACAACTTCTAAATTGGACAAGAGGAAGGCTGGGAGGAAAACACAATGGCCAGTTACTGCAGGAAAGAGAAAAGAATTGCTCTTAGAAGTGTCCTTGAAAAACAATTGCAGGGAGAACCAGGGTCCCACTCTTTGAAAGCTGCTATAACAATACAGTGAATGCTGAAACTAATTAGTAGAGTTTCAATTCCCAATGCAACAGCTGCTGTGAGCTGCTATAGGGATAGAGTGGACCATCTACAGGGTTTCAGAACGGTGCAAACTTATGATTAGGGAGAACAAATCACAGAGTTCTGTGAATTTGGGTAATTATAGCTATACATATTCTGGGTTTGCTTCTTCTACTTCTCCAGATCCAGCAGAAATATATTCCTAAAAGAAGAAAGTTTACCAGAACAAGCTGTACAGTATGCAGTCACTTAATTTGGCAAACCGGTGTGACAAACCTAACTCTCATTTCAGTTCTTCTCAAGGTGGTTCAATATTATGGTGATGACCCCTGCATAACCTTTAGGATAGGCAAGGCTAGGCTAGGTTAGGCTAGGAATTTTATACACAAGGATTTGGTAAAGCCCAGTAGAAACCATTTTGAAGATTTGGAACAACAGTGATGGGTGAGGGAGAAACTGGCTAAAGGAACGGTTTTCAGCAGATGTGCAGAGAAGTTCTACATGGAAAGATAGACTACCTTTGCACTGTAAAGGGAAGATGTCAGATACTGGCTGTATGCATATGTATAAAGAAATGAGTTTGGCTGAAGGTTCACTCAGACAGCCTGGACTGGCAGCTTTTGGGAGGGGATGGATTGAAAATTTAGCTGTTTTTTGATGGAAAGAATGAATATGTGCGGAACAGAAAATGTCTGCCAGCAAGGAATTGTAGGCTGAGTGACAGAAACTTGTGAGTGAGAGTGTGCATAATTTGATAAGGGAAAGGGGGAAAATGAAGAAGCAGGGAAAGATAACAGAAACAAAAAATCAGAGGAAGTAAAAAGGAAAGTTTTGTTCCACTCTTCTTGTTACTTTAAAGTTGATTCTCATTCTCCATTCATTATGCAAGCGAAAAGTTGATGGGTCAAGACCATTTTCTTCTTTCTCATTCATCATCCGTCTCTGGAATTTACCTTTAATCCCCACATATTATGGAAAGGAGCATACTATAAAAATTGCAATAGATAGATTGACAAGTGTTGTTCCAGAATTTGGCTTTGAAATCTAGGTAGATTTCAAGAGAATGGTGGAGGACAAGCCAGGGAATGTTTGTGAACCTATCACTTAAGTGAAGCACCATCTGCCAGACTTCACACATAGCATTGACCTCAGAATCCCACTCTACCTTTACTGAGTGCTGCTACTTGAACTGTCAGAGTAAAAATGTGACAATAAGAAATGTCAATAATATGCAGAAAGCCCCCTAGTATCAATCAATAAAATATAACCTGAAATATGCATTTAGATAGTTTTCTATTTGCAGACAAAAAATGTGCCTGTTCATTTTTATTAACTTTATAAAACTTCAGGGGGCAAAGAGCCCATAAAATTTGTGGATGCATGTTACCTTGTGGTGAAAAATATTTCCTCAAAGAATTTTTTTTTTCCCTGGCTTTCATGTGTAAGTCATGGGGCTATAACTTGTGTTAAATAAATAATATTTACATATAAGGATATTAGTGTGCATGCAGTGTAAATTTGCATAGTGTAAATACAGTTGTATTTTTCGCCATGCTTTATAATTTTTAGTAAATTTCCTCTAATACAACATAGATGCTCCATGTATGAGTACCCCAAGGCCACCAGGAGAATCAATTGACCTATGTGTACATGAATTCACAGCATCTCTCTGCAAGAATGGGCACCTAGGATAGTTCTCTCAAGGAATGAAATGTATCTCACTTTTTCACAAGGGATGAAGGAAGTTTAGGAACTTTATATCCAATAAATCTTCAATGAAAAATCAGAGAAAGGGTCACAGTCTCAGTTCAGCTTTTTGGTACTTTTTCCTGTCTTTATAGTCATGGCCTAAATTTTACTTTTTTGGTAGTTATGGTTTTAACTTATGCTGTTAATGGCAAGACATGAGGGCTTTGAAATTTTTAAAGCCAGAGATTTTGAGAAATAGAAACACAACCCAACACATGATTTTTTTTAAGCATAAAAACATTGTTTATTTTTTCCTGCTTTTGTTTCCTCCTTTTTGAAAGAGTGCAAAAGTGTTAGCTGAGATATACTGGAGGAGGTAGATCAGGGAAACATTTTATCCAAATGTGATAACTTTATAATTTGTTTCAATGATTGAAAAGAATGGTCATGTGCTTATAGTTTGACAATAGAGTAATTTATAAATCCAATCTTTAATATGTTACAAGAAAAAGTGTACTGTAACAGCCATATGATTAGCTGAGCTGGAAGGGACCTCCAAGGATCATTGATTCCAATGCCTGTTCCTGCACAGAACACCCCCAAGAGACACGCCATGTCCCTGAGAATATTGTCCAAATGCTTCTTGAACTGTGTCATGCTTGGTGCTGTTATCACTTCTCTGGGGAGCCTGTTCCAGTGACCAACCACTCTCTGGGGGAAGAACCTTTTTCAAATATCAGCATGAACCCACCCAACACAACCTCAGGCCATCCCCTTGAGTCCTGTCACTGGTCATCAAAGAGAAGAGATCGGTGTCTGTCCCCCCACTTCCCTTCACAAGGAAGAAGTAGACTGTGATTTTTCAAAGAACAACATCAGTATTAAATTAATGTCCTAATTTTGCAGCCTTACCCATAAATGTAGGTTGCACTAATGGCATCAAGATTTTGTGAAGCCGCAGGAACCTAAACCAGGACAAATTGATAGAGAAGTATTCATTTACACTGGCTGATTAGTCAGATCAAAACTGAAAAACCAAAAAGAGCTGATCAAGTTTCCAAGCGTGATTCTGAGCAATACTGCTTCATCATGACATGGAGACACACATAGGAGTGCCTGAGGTAAGATGGATTTGGGTTGGAGGTCCAAACAGGAGGATGTGCAAGGTTGTGCTGGTTTCCAGCTTCATGCCAGATGCAGGCTGTCAGAATTTATTTGACTGTGGTCATCCAGCCCTAAGCTGGCTCATGTCCAGCAATGACCCATACATTTCCAGTCTTGTGGCCTCTCTCTGGAAGGAGAGTTGGAGAGTCTGTGCAACACAGGAGTTTGGTGGTTCCTCTGTGCACGACCTCACTGCAGTTTCAGTGCCTCAAAGACAGAGATAGCCAGAATCTTTCTGTTAACCTCCCTGTACTTCAGACTCACCTACAGTGACTATGGAGGGATTGAGCTGCAGTTTTCCTCAACAGTAAAGAAAAAGAAATAAAATCCCCAAATAATTTAGCTTTGATGGCATGGCAATCTGATCTCCATGTTTCCTTACTACACTGAATAATTTTATTAGGTATTTTTCATATATGCGCAAATATATATCAATTCATTTATTTTCATGTGGAGTTAGAAGTCTGACTTGTTGATGTGGTTTTAAAATTGTTTCATTTTCAATTTCATGTATTCATGTATTTATTTTCAAACAGAATTTTCAAAAGGCTGTAATTTTTTTGCAATGGTGGATTGTTCTGCAATAAATAACTGCAACTACCACCAATATCTATTTAAAAATATCCAACCTAAACAAATGGACTCATGCATTTTTGTTTCCAAGCAAAAAAAATTTTTGCTAAAGGTAGCAAGAAGACTGCATTATTTATTACATGTGTGCTGTCATACTTGATGACACTCTAACCCTTTGGATATATTACAAATTAAATGAACTCTGAAGAAAAAATAAAGCAGTAAATGAAGACTCTTGGAGCCTGAAGCCATGAGATGTTCATCAGCAAAGTCTGAGCCAGCAGTTTCCTAGTTAACTTTCAGAAGCATTGTGTCCTTCTAGGTGTATGTACCCCGCTGATCTTAAACAGAGCGCCTATTCATGAGCAAAATAACTGCACAGGGCAGGGAATTTTCTGTTTCATTTGGATTTCAATACAGGAATGTTGCTATCTGATAATAAATGTAATAGAAGTTCTTTGTTTCTGCAGAGACTGGAAATTATGAAGGGGTCTGTTACTGATCTGCTTAATGTTATTGTTTAGAGACCTAAAAAGTACCTTGACTAGTCTTTAATGGCTTCTGTATTTACACTTCCCTGCAAATTCATTTAGTTGGCAGTTGTGGACATTTGTGCATGATGTTCCATAATTTTTGTTTTTCTGACATAAACTGCCCTGCTCATTTTTGTGAAACAAGTGCTCATTGTCTGAGTCACCTGAATGAAACATTTACTTTATGACATCAGCCTGCTAGATTGCCATAGTCAGAGAACTCAGAGACAGTACAAAATGAAGGATGGCCATTTGAGTTTTCCACCGGTCTAGCAGCCCAAAATGTTTTTCAGTTGCCAGAGACCTATGCTAATTCTCCCTGGACTAAATTATATATCTTATAGGACTAAGTAGAAAAAACTTAAGCCTATACATAAAAAAGTTATCCTTGCAAATGACTCAATGGTAGTAATGAGGACATAGTCTCCAGTCTTTGCAATGGATGGCAAACATCATGGATAATACTCTCCTTCAATTGAATGGTTATACTCCCAAAGCACCATCATTTACAACATGTTTTAATGGCAATTTAAGAATTCCTCTGATTTTTCCAGCTTCCTGCTCCCCCTCCAGAAGCCACTGGACTCTTATCAGATTTGTTCCATTCAGGCGACCCCCACATGGGTGTTTCAGATGCACTGTAACACCTATGCATAGTTTCTCTGAAGCTGAACTAATGACTTAAACACCCATTCACTATCAGAGAAAAGAAACAGGTACTGTTGTGCTCTTATCCATTGTTTTATTACATACACCTAACTAGGACAGTTGAGCAGCACTCTGAGAGAACTTTAACTTCCATTGATTTCATTGCAAATTATTTGGTTGACCTGTTCTGGTGACAGCAACATCTGGATGGGAGAGTCCCACAGCCTATTTCCAACACTCTCTAAAAGGTGTTACCATTACTGAGAATACCTACACCATAACCAGCACTCTTGGTTTTAGAAGTCTTGACTTCTGTTACATCATGACCCCCTTCAGTTTTCAAAAAGACTTGTGGTAACACTGGTCTGAGGTCTAAACTCTGCAGTGTATAATCAATGCTCTTTCAGAATTTTAATTCAATAAATACCCCCGCACTTCTTTGACACACAATACTACATGTATTACTTTTATTTTGGTGCTAATCAATAGTGATTGCAAGGGTATATGCCACATTCCAATAATTTTTTGCAGACTTCTTTTGCGCATTGATCTGTAGCACGAAAAGAAAGAATTCCTTCTTGTCTAACCCGCCAAGTGCTATTAATATATTTTTATAACAATAACCTTGCTGCACATGAGTGTTTCATAAGAAAACTTCTCCACTCATAAGAAGGCAGTGACCAGCACTCTGATTTGACAAACCAGATAACTGGGATGTCACAAAAAGTCTCAGAGTTTGGAGCTGCCCCTACATTTTTTATGATAGACTGAAATATAAACCACTTTATACTACATTTCAAAAACATCTGCCAGTTGTATGTGTTTGACTAAGCTGTCTTCAAGTACTGTTTCAGACTTAGATCAACATTCCCCTTGTGGGGCAGAAATTTCAACACCTCATTGCTATCTTCTGGGCAGCTGCAAACCACAGAACAAATGTACATTGTTTCTTCCTCTAGAGAGCCATCTGCCTGATAGATAATAGCTCATGTCTGCTACTTCTCAGCCTGGTGGCCAAAATCTATGCCATGAGTTGGAAGATGTTATCTTCATAACCCAGTCAAAAGCAGAAGAAATGAATGTACTCACAATTAAACCATATTAAAATTTGTACATATCAAGAGCTAGAACAGAATTTCCTGGTAGCACTGGTTCTGATATCTGACTGATTTTAGATGTTTGATTTTAATGTCAATTTAATCTTGGTTTTTAAATTATGTATGTGTGGATGTGAAGCTCCTACTCAAGACACTTTTTTGCCTGCAAAAGTTACTGGTTATTGCTGCCTTGAATATTTCTGAGCTATGTCTGTAGTTATTGTTCATATTTGCTCAACATTTTGTTAATTGCTAAATTGCCCAGATTAAGATTTGCATTTCTCTCTGTAAGTATCAGAGCACTCAGCACATCTAAACTGTAAAACATGAAAAGTTCTCCAATATAAACAATCTATAAGCAATACTAATGAAATTAATTATTTTCATTCATTAAGTTTCATGGCAATGAGGTTTTTTTTCCAAAAGAATATGAACATAATCAACAATAGATGTCTTGCTCTCATAATGCTTTAATTCTATTCTATTATTTTTTCCAAGTCTAAAATTTGTTATGATTCTAGTGATGTGAAGTACTGTGTCTCTAGATGGGCGTTGTATTATTTTAATAATATTCATAAGTACTTATTATGCAATCACTGTAGACCAAATAGTTTTTTGAAAGAAGAATTCTTTCTTTGTGCAACAGTTAGAAAAATAAAGATTGTTGTAGGTGGAGACTTGGGATGTTCTCATAATGTAAGTATAGAATACTATTATTGATGGTGTTGTCAAAATGAAACATTAAGAAAGACACCTTTCTTGTCCATAAATTGCTCCAATTAAAAACACAATGAGCCTGTATTTTACGAATACTGTGTTAGTCCAAAAGATTTTCAGATTTCTCAGTGCCAGATACAGAGAACTTCATGCCAGAGAGATTTTTAAGTTGGAGTCTTAAAACAAGTGACAAGTTAACATCTTTTTAATGATGAGCTAATGGGCAGTAAAAGCATTGCAATTCCAATATGTAGAGAGACTTGTGTTTAAAGGCACAGATTCACTGAGAATGGTTCTGTGACCTTTGTGGTACCAGCAAAGGTTGGGTTCAGTGCAGGCAACATCCAATCAGTCTTTCAAGGTTAACTACACATGCCAAGCTGGGAAATGAAACAATTACTAAAAAATTTTATGGGTATATTCTGTCAAATTTAAAAGGCAATAAGAAGTGTAAATTAAAATATGCCTGAGGAAAGTACTCCTCAAGAAAGGAAATTGGGAAATTTGGCGAGGTGGTTTTTTGTTTTTTTTCTTCTTCGATATGTTGTCATTCTGAACTAGGCACTGAAAATATTGGTGGAACTAAAAAAGGTATGTGGGAGACACCACATACCGCTGGAGGGAAAAACTCACAATCCAGAGGGCAGAAGTTCCCAGGAAGGATGACATCAGTCATCACCTGGGCAACAGTGACACAGTGAGCCTGAATGATTAATTATATTATAATTAAGTTTTAATTAGCTTTACCCTGCTTTCCTTAGTTTAGAAAGTTAAATAAACTTCAATTTATGGTATTCAATAAACCAATGAGCAGAGTCTAGAATTCTGTGCTAATTAAAGTCAGCAATATGCCAAAACTGTATGCAAAATATAAGGAAGAAATGTTTCTTTGTAACTGAAGTAGTTTCTTATATTTTGTATCACTTTTATATTTTTTAACTACTTCCCATTAGTGGCAATGCATTGAAGTCTCAAAAAAAAAATTATCCTAATCTTGCATATTTCAGGCAAAACAGCAAAAGTATTTTTTATATAACTAAATAATTTCCCAAAATGACCAGCTCCATTTCTCCCCATGTAACTGGAAACACACTCCGAGAAATAACAAGAGCCAGAGCAGGAAATTGAAAAGAGCAGATTTAAGTTGCTGTTTCAAAGCTTCAGATTGGGAGTAGAAATATCTGATGCTGGAAAAACATATTTCTGTGTGCTTGTGGCCTGATTCTTAGTCAGTGAATTTCACCCAGTGGATTATTTGAGATCTTTCAAAACTGTGTTTCCATGCAGTAGCAAAATGCTAAATTCTAAAATTTATATCTTGTCATTTTGAAGTAAGCAGAATTTTGCCATTGGCTTCAACTCTAGGTGGACAGAGATACAAGCTATTAAAACATGATTTTTTTTCCAGTTTGAAAAAATTGTTTTTAATATAAATCAAATTTCTTTAACAAAATGTATTCTATTTTGAAAATGTCACTGAATAACTGTATACAGGATGTAGCTCCCAAAGAGAAATTGAGACCAGCCTCTAGCCTGCAATTGAGATTAGTACGCTGCTTTTGCTTTCCTGAAAGAGCTCTCCATCTCCAAATTTGGGAGTGTGTTTGAAATCTGTTTATTTTTAGAGTTCTTTTTTTTTTCCCCTCAAAATATCAAGTAAATGCAAATGAAAAAAAAATATTAGGCAAGAGGATTCTTGTTTTCAAGTCTGCTGTTCCATTTGCATATCTACAGACTATCATTGTACTCTGCCTGACTCTATGATAAGTAGATGTCTGCCTGTCCAGTTATGCCTGTGAAAGAGGAAAGCTCTGCTAAATCTGTTTCAGAACTGATGACTGGAGAAAGACCTTTCCTTTTCTCTATTGATTTTCCTAGTTCACCAGTGTGCCGAAGCAGCGCCTTGTTGCTCCAGTTATCTACAACAAATTAGCATTCCTGTATGCCTGGATTTCTCCTCTGTTCTTCCTATCTGACTGCTATGTTGTCCTCTCTGCAGGCATAATTACAATTAAGTTACATAGGCTGTTCCATATGCCTGGGAAAATAAATAATCTTCTCATCTCAAATCCAACTAAGACAGAGGTAGAAGAAGTTTAAGGGAAGAAGAAAATATTAAAAAGTGTGGAAGGCAATCAGTCAAGTCAGAGTAATTCAAAGAGAAAAAACATCACATTTGAAACAGGCAATTGAAACAGAAGGAAAACATATTTATTTCTGTGGAGTACAAGCTGACCCATAGCAGAAGATGTTGTTCAGACAGAAGGTGGAACACAGACACAGGGGAGAGAAAGAGAAATTCTTGCTGATGTCAAAGTCCTCAGTTTTCATTTCACTAGCAAGGAAAAAAGATGGCAGTGATCTAGGGAAAAAAACCCAAACCCACAAGTTGTTGATGACCTGCTGCTTATTATTTTAACATATTCACTTACTATCAGGTAATTTAGGAAGGGAAAAATCACACAACTTGACAAGTGAAATATAAAAGTTCAACCTGACATCCATTCAATTATGACTTTTGCAACAAGATAAAATAGCAAATGCACTTAGGTTGTATTAGGTAACATTTTTTTTTTAATTTAAAACATTATTGAAAACTGTTATCCCTTTCTAAATGGTTACCTGCATATTCCTTTGTCCCCCTAGGGATATCAATTGAATTTCAATTTATCAGCTCTGCATTTCTTTTTGTATTACTCTGATGTATAGATTAACCTGTCAGACTTAACCCCAAGTCTCTGACCTCTACTCTCCATTTGGTACTCCAGGATATTTTTTTGCCATGGCATCTACACAAAACCTGGGGGGATGAGGTTGTGGTGCAGTTAGGGAGAACTAATTATAATTAATTAATCAATTTATTAATGTTTGGAACATTCAAGTTCTATGACATCTCCCTAAGTAACCTCATTATCTTATTTTCATTACCTTCCTCTTGTCTATTCCCTTCTTTATTTTTGTGTTAAATCTGCTTGCTGCATCTAGTTTCAAATTAGATTCTTCAGGGCAGGGACAATGTCAGACCTTGTTTGTACAGTAGCCAGTGTGTTTAGGCCTTATCTTGACTGGAGCTTTTGGATGCAACTGTAATTAATTATCATTTACAGCTGAGACATAGGAATGTTAAGTGCCATGTTCAGGGTGTCAAAGCAAGTCAGCAGCACAGCTGCAAATGAAACCCAGATGGCATCTTTCTTTACTCCAATTGCAGCACCACTCCTTGTTCTGAGGGGCTTCTGCACTGGAATAAATGTTCTAAAATATTACAAAATATTCTCAAGAAGAATGATGGTGGTTTTTTTATTTCCACAGACTTCTCAGAGAAAAAGGCTTCAGATACATCTCACATTAAAACACAAATATTTTCTTTTTTTAGTCTATAATTATGGAAGTCTCTGGTTGCCATAAAATAACTTCTTGCCTGTTCTCAATGAAATCTCTTTGTTTTATTCTATCCAAAAATTTTTCAGTATGGTGTGGAGATACAAAAGATTTAGAATATTAAGATAATATGAAATAACCATTTGGTCCTGAAGAGGGGACTGGCTGTTGCTGGTGTAGAGGTGTTCCACTGTAGGGGTATCACAGGTAGGAATGGCTGCTCTCAGATGTACCTTCACAGTATTCAAGACTATAAACACTCACACAGGACATGCCTAATTCAGGAATTTATTCTTATCTGTTAGTAGTTTAGTCCTACACATTCGAGAACTTAAAACCATATAAGATGATAAATATTTGGCCAAAGATAGAAATCCTTCATACTTCAACTTTAAATAAATCAATTCATCTGCAGCCTTTTTAAATCATGAGCTACAGACTGCTATAATCAGATCTTTCTATTGTTTCTACCATCAACAAGAAGCTTGAGAGAGTGACATGGCCGTAGTGTTCTTACTAATTAGTTGGAAGGAGACAGACTTGTCAAAGGCTAAACAACAAATAAGAATATACATGAAAATTACTGGGTTTAAGTGCATCTGCATGAGTGACTGTCACGTAGTGTGCTTTTTCAGGGATGGGGCAGAAACATTCTTTGATCAAACCAGTTCTGGAAAAGCAACATTATATAAAACAAAGCTTTCAAGTGAGTTTTAGGAAAACCATAATAATTTTAAAAGAATTTTTAAGTATCTGTGAAACTTGGATTATAAAGCAATAAAGAAACTGTATAAACCATCCTGAAATATGTGAATAAAATTAATTCTGCAGCTAAACTTCAGATACAGAGGTTATATCTAACACCTACAGTGGCAACAAAAGAAATATACACATTCAAACCTGCATCTGAAAAAATAAAAAAAACCCAAGACTAAAATAAGCACTTAGTAATTTATAGATATCTAAATTCACCAGGTGTTTCCATTCAATGTTTCAAAGCTCCCTAGATCCCCGTGTTACTCTAGTGGACATGGCCAGGGCACTCTGACCTGCAACTGGGAAGCTCCTGCCTCTGTAAGTGTTGTTCTACCTTATCCAGCATGACATATTCCACTGCTAACTTACCTGAAAGTTCAATATGTAAGAGAGATATCTCAGGTTGTGGCTATGCAAGTCTTTCAGTCTCAAATAAGAGTGCTTTTTGAATATAATATGACAGTTATCCTAACACAGCACACTTTGTTTGGCATCATTGGTTGGCTTTGAAGCATGTGAATGTCATTCCATTCAAATGAAAATAACTCGGCATGCATGGCCTAGGAGTGCACCAAGATTTGTGCATCTGAAGTTAGAGGAAACTAATGGTTTTTAACCTACGGTTCGCTCTCAGTGTACAGTTTACTTACATTTGAGTCTTCCCACTTGAATGCTGTGATCTGCCAAGCATGCTTATTTGATCCTAGTCTGACTCTCCTGATGTTCTCTGACATGGCCTGCTAAAAAAAAAATATACTTTTCCAAACAAAAGTGCTACTGACTGTATCCTATGTATTAAGAACTAGTTCTGCTCTGGTTTTCTGTTTGAGGTTTGTTGGTTTTTTGGGTTTTTTCATATGATAGCTGAGGGAACTTATTTCAGGAACTAGAGTATCTACTTCTATGTTTTAGCTAACTAATCACAGGAATAATATTCTTCTAGGCAGATTCTCTTCCTGAAACCAGAAGGAATTTACCCTGGCTACATCGTGACAATGAATACATTTCAAATAATGAATTTCTGCTGAAAAAAATCCTGTCTATCTAATACTCAGCCTTACTGAGCAGACTCCACAGCTTGACATAGATTTTTAATTCCAGTGCTAGAAACCACCAAGTCTCATTGCTTTCTCAGTATTGTCTCTCTCCTTGCTCCTGTATCACAGGGCCATTTAATATATAAATATATTTTGTTTTTCTAGTTTCTTAGATAATCTCTACTTGCAGAATCTCAAACTCAAGACTACTTTTCTTTTACAGATCACAGTCTTCTACTAATATTCTGCTAAACATATTCAATATTATTTTTGGGTCATTTTCTTTATCCTTCTTATTTCTCTAGGTTGTGGCTACTTACATCCCTTCTTTATAATCTTTCTTTGAAGGTATTTATAGACTCATATCATGTCCTGCATTAATCTTTCCTATTCTCAAGTATATAAAATTAGAAGCCTCATCTCTTTGCTTACATCTTTTTGTCCAGTGTGGAGCTCTTTTTATCGCTGCCATTTGTTTGCATTTCACATGTAAATTTATTTGCTTTTATATAAAAATCTCTGTGAGATTTACTTTTGTGTTGAGTTGTTCCTGGCTAGATGCCAAATGCCCACCAAAGCCCCTCTTTTACTTCCTTCTTCAACTGGAGGAATTTGAGGAGGAAATACAGTGAAAGGCTCATGGGTCAGAATAAGGATAGGGAAACCTCCTCCCCACCCCTCCCTCCTTGTAAGGCCATGCTCCACTTCCGATGTTCTTTACCTCCTCATCCCCTAGCAGCACAGGGGGACCAGGAACAGGAGTTACAGCCTGTTTATCACACATTGTATCTGCCATTGCTGCCTCCTCAGGGGAAGGACTCTTCTTACTCTTCCCCTACTGCTTCTTCCACGAGAGACAGTCCTTCAGGAACTTGTAGTTTTACAGCTACTGCTACAGTATGGATTCCCTCCACAGGGTGAAGTCCTTCAGTAACCAGCTACTCCAGTGTAGGTTCCTCCATGGGACCACAGGTCCTGCCAGGAGCCTGCTCCAGCATGGGCTTCTCATAGGGTCACAGCCTTCTTCAGCATGGGGTCTCCCCCAGGCTGCAGGTGGGAGAACTCTGCCCCACCATGCATCTCCATGGACTGCAAGGGGAGAACTTGCTTCATCACAGTCTTCACCATGGACTACCTGGTAAAGCTCCTCTCCCTCCTTTTCCACTGGTCTGCGAAGTCATTTCTCTCACAAAGTCTCACTCAATCCTCTCTTCCCTGCTGTTTCAGTGCAGTTTTTTTCCCCCTCTATCTTGGGTTTTTATAACTATAAAATAATTTATTCTATTCCATCTGTTGAAACCTGTTTGGGAGGTGTTTTTTCTTTATCTGTTGTAACTCCAGGAGAGAGGGGGTGACTGCCTTTCTGATAAAAAGCCAGCTGTTAAAACAGGGTGGGGCATTGTTTCTTTTCCCTGTTCATTCTTCCACTGCCTCCAAGAAGATATCTTCTGTTAATGGGTCATTAAAGCTCACCAATGACATGACACAATTCATCATCCTATTGTGAGATGCTCCACCCAGGGAGAAGGAGCCAAACCATTTCCACCTAGATAAAAAGGAGCCACAAGTGTCACCAGGAACGCTGGTGTTTCCATGGTATTCCAAAAGGAAGACCAGACCCATCTCTGGACCCTGGGCTCCACAGGACCATCTCTGCTTCCAACAGGACCACATCTGCCGCTCCAGGAGAGCTTACTTTTAGACTGTTTCCAACACCCTGACCAACAGGGTGTCAGGTTGTGTTTCTGACTCTGTCACGGTTTTTTAGGATTTCTTGTTTGTTTGCTTATTCTTTTGTACTACAACATTTGTATTTTTAATATCCCTAGTAAAGAACTGCTATACCTCTTCCCAAAATCTTTGCCTGACAGCCTTTTAATTGTGAATTTATAATAATTTGGAAAGGGGGAGGGGCGGGCTTACATTCCAAGGGAGACTCCAGTCTTGTCTATTCAAACCACGACACTCTCATCTTTCTTACCTGTGTAGTCCCAGAGGTGCTACCACTGTCACTGCTGGGCTTAGTCTTTGCCAGTGGTGGGTCTGCCTTGGAAGTGGCTGGCATTGACTCCATCAGACTTGTGGAAAGCCTCTAGCAGCTTCTCACAGACCTATCCTTATAGCCCCCTTATTACCAAAACCTGCCATGCAAACCCAATACACCTTTCAACCTTTTTAAAAAAAGATTAAATAATTTTGAATCTCAGTACGGCTAACATTCCATCTCTCAGGCTAATCCTTATCTGAAAGACCACAGAGAGAGGGAATACCTAGATAGTATTTATATAATACTCCTTTCAATCCTTAAGTGATTTCCAGAAAGTTATAAACAGGTAAATCTGTCCATAGATTATGGTAATTTGAGTTTAGTATTTTTTTACCTGTATTTCTGAGGAATGGATATTATTCGATCAGGTTCCACATGTCTGCACTCCTTTGTCTGTCTGCTCCTCTCCAGTAATTCTCTAATCTGCTGGCAATTTTAGTTTCAGACACATGTGAGAGAGGAGTAGAATCATGATAAGTATGTTATTTCTTTAAGATTGATGAAAACAAGTGATTGGGTAGAAAAGATGGAGAAATTTACTAACTTTATCTTTACAAAGAAAAGAGCTTTACAGTAAGATAGCACCATTTTATTAGACACCAGAGAGTCTAGTGTGCATTGGTGGTTTCTGTCTCACAGTTTCCCTCATATTTGGTAATGAAAAACCCCTAAATGAAGTTTTCCCAATGCCTAATTTTCTTAACTGCAGCTGCTCCCTGTGGATTCTCTATACTGTAAAAATGTAAAAGGGCATGAGTTTATTCTGCAATCTAGTATAGTTCAGTTAAGAATTATCAGTCAACCGCAAGACACAAATGTATTTGCAATCAAGCTATTTATTATTTCTTGTGATGCTTGTTGTGCATATTTGTCACCCTTGTTCTTTTTTGCATTTGCTATTTTTCAGATAGCTGTCATCTACCTTTCTTTTTGGTAGTCTCCTTTGATTGATAATTATGTTGACTCTCCCCTCAAATGAAACTTTGTTTCAGACATATTGTCCCCACATTTTTGCTGTTGTGCTGACATTTGGAACAGATGTCAACCATTTGCTCCTATTTGATATCATGTCTGTCCTAGCCTTCCAGTTCATGCCCCACTCTCTCCACACTAATTAACACAAGAAATGGAAGAGGTGTTTGCTTTGTAAAGAAGTTGAACAATTGTACTTTGAACCTGATTTTTGCTCACCTTTGGCCCTTAGTTTCCAACTTTGGATCCGTTATATATAATGTAAACCCTGATTGCAAGTATGTACAGTCCCTCCCTGTTTTGTGTGGAAACCATTTTTGCATGGTGGAAACTGTAACAGAGCTAAACAGCCAAAACGTCTGCACCGCATGGCAAATAGGATTGCTGAAAATTTGCACGTTTGGAGCTAGACTGGTTAATGAAAGTAACTCAAGAGATGAGTTTGGACTTAAGCCAACACTCTAAGGGACTCAGAGCTAGATACACAAAAGGACACTGGTACTATCTGCCACTGCCAGTACCTAACTCCAAGTCAAATTCTCCAGTTGCTTGCTAAACTTTACCACTTCATGCTCAAGCTGCTGAGGTTATCATCTGTAAATTTCTTCCTGGATTCAATGACTGGATGATGGATATGCTTAGAAGAACTTACATTCTTGCAGTGCATTTTCCATTTAATTTTTACATAGGTCTGTCTGCCCAGCATGCTGACTACAGTGTTTTCAGCACAAGTTTCCATTAAAGCTCTTGATCCTTAACTTGGGGCCCAGTATTTCAGTATACATAACAGAGTGCTTAAAAGACTAAGAGCTGCAATGTGGCACATCAGTCTCCCATGAGGATTTCACTCTGAATAGTAAACAGACATTTGCCCTAATGTGATATCTGCAATGGTCTTTGGGTACATTTCAGACCTGAATCTTTTCTAAAAAAAACCCCACAGGGCCCCTCGATCTGTTAGTCCAGCAGATTACAAGTTTGTCTACATTTAGAAATGTCTTCATTCACATGCAGCAATAGGCTATGTGACTCTTTGTTGATCTAGCTCTTCATACAGCTGGATGTCACTTGCACATGGAGTTATAGAGCCTAACAAGCTCAAGCCCCCTATGGCCCCAACCCTCTACACGGCTTCACTCTATATCTTTACAGCTGTCACTTGCAAGCAATACCTACCCCAGATGCACAAATGGATGAGAAAATGGACAAAAAATATCAAACACAAATCCATTCTTGAAAAATAAGTTATCATTACTTTACTAAGCCATAGTTACTATTCACCTACGAGTTTAACTGACTCAATTAATAAAGTAATTTAAAGAGTTTTAAACTTTAGTGGGAACTATTAGTGTCAGTTGTGACTTTATTATTATTTCTGATGCAAGCACTCAGTCCTGTTCTATCACATGCTCCTTTCCTTGGGCATAGCACTGTGCACCCATACCATACCTATCCTTTAGAAGTGGTTGCCTAAGTCCACACTTGGTGCTTGACTTTACAATCAGACACAATAAATATCCACAGCTGCAGGACTGCTGAAGAAGACAAGGATCAAGAAACAGCAAGGGATCAAAACTAAGCCAGCTGATTCGAAATATGATTATATCTGGAGCGTCACCCACCTTCTCAGTTTAAGCACTGACCTCAGAGTTTATGTGACATTTACGGTCAGAGCCTTAAATTCTCCTGCTGCCCCAAAAGCAGTTTGCCACAGAATTGTAAACTTAGTAATTTCTTATGAGAGCAGGACTACAGATGGTAGTACAACCATTAGACTTATCTGTAATGTTCCTTGTGTTTATAACATCATTTAGTGTTCTGTCCCTTGCACCATCCATCATTTTCATCAGAAATTTATATAGTCACTGCAGTTTGTTATGCTAAAACATTTTCAAGGATTTTTCTGAATTGGATGACAAGGAGTTTGTTGGACTCTGACTTGTTATTGATTCATTAGTTTTGAATTTTAGATGAGCTTTATGGATCTTTATATTTAGCCTGTCCAAGTTGATCTCAGTCCTAAAAGTGGAAAATTATAATACTTAATCCATAAAAATGAACTTTCTGACTAAAATATGGAGGTTCAATAATTTTCAGAGGTAAAATTTTTAATAGTTCTCACTTTGGGTGTACATGCCTAAACTCTTCAAAAATTGCGCTTCAGATGCTTATCTCTTTTTTCATGTCCATGTACTTCAGAAACCTGATAATACTCTCACACTTTGTCTTTTCTTGCCAAGAGCCAGTCACTTGCTTTTAAATAGGTGCTGTACTGTCCAACATATCTGTATTCCAGTACCTAGTCATCTCCTTGAGAATTTGAGAGACACCAGGTTGTGAGCAGAGTCAGAGCATATCCTCAGTATTAGGTCCAAAAGGACACTCTTTCCTATATTTTAAAAAATCCTACTGAGCTTCCTATATTTCAAATTGAAATAGAGGTTCAAGCAAATTGTCAGCCAGCATCAATACTTTGAACACAGAAACACAGAATCAATACTTCGAAAATCCTCTTGGCAGAAGAGTGTTTATAAGTACTTTGGTGTTGCAAGGCAGAAGGATTTGTTGGCATGTCACCTGGAGCTTTGGAAATATCTTTTGTATCTGCATAATGGACATGACTACTCTCTTTTATCTCTTTAAAATTTTGCCTTTGGTGCCCAAGCACAATTAGTGAATCTTCTGTACTTTCCATGGCTGAGATAACAAAGTTGTCATTAGAAATAAGATGGATTCCAGTAGTGACCACAGTGATGCTGCCTGGCACTCCTAGATAATGCTCTCCCCTGAGAAGCCTTACCCTAGTAATTACTTTCTTCTCCCTTTTGTCAACCTATTTGAAATCTATCACTTTTAATGAGTATTAATCTCCAAGTCAGCAAATCTGTATTAGGTAGCACTTCTTATAATGTCTTATTTTAGTCCATTATCCATGCTACTCTATCCTGTCTACACAGGCTTCATTCCTACAATTTGCTCCATGTTGACCAAACCCTTTGTTCATGCAGAGCCCATTGGACTCCATAACCATTCCATATGGACATAAGACTCCATCTGCATGGATAAGTGGTGAGATCTGGGTCAGTAATTACAGCATAGAAAGTAATAGATTTTTTTAAAGCATTGACTATTTTTAATAAGCTTAATTTTAATTATTAATTGGAATCCCCCTAAATATTCGCATATTGATTCCCTTGTATGCCTGAATATTATGCCTAGAATCTATGAAAAATTAATTGGCCAGATTTTTCCCAGTTATTTCTCCCTGCCATATAGGGTTATTTTTAGTCTCTGAATCCCTAGCTTGATTAACATTATCTGCAAAAGTTCAAAAAGTCCTTTGGATAGTTCCTTAAAATATTCAGGTGCACCATTTTTAAATGTTCAGATGCATCTTAATTTTGTGCAATAGTAGTTAGTAAGCAGGGAAATTATTACAGGGCACATTAAGAGAGATAATCATCAAAGATGTTCAAGTCAGTGAACTGCAACTTGAAGGGTCAAGTACTGGCCCTACAATTAGAATCTGCATATTTTTATTGGTATTAACAAAGCTCATGACTGCTTTTATCCTTTGAACTATTTAGCCCCAGTCAGGACAAAGGCCTTGTTGTACTTGGTAAAATACAGATGAGGAAACAACCCTTCTCAACAGGCTCAAGCTCATCATGATAAGTTGTATGTTGGTTAAATCATTCATTTGACAGGCATTCCAGATAGGGAAGGATTACAGTCAAGAAAAGGGCTTTCTCCTTAGGAACAAAGCTCTGATTGAACCCAGGTAAAAACTTTGAGACAATGACCAAATGTTTTATTTTGTTGGCAAAGACTATCTTAGCCACTCTTGACACAAATGGAGCTCACTGCTGGTTTCAGTCTGCAGGGAAGGAAGGTGTCTCTGGTAGCGACAAACGTAATCCATGAAGGAATACTGCAGAAACTACTGTGAGACATGTATGTTCACCCTGTGAAGAATGGCCAGAAAAATATCATAACCTCTGCAGATCAACAGCAGACAGTGCAATGACCTTCAGTGGGAGGAGAACACAAATATGGGGGCAATGGTTTTTCATTTTTAATTGTTTTGTGCATATTTGGGAAAGGTCCATGTAAGGAAGATCATCTGTCTTTGCCATGGTCAACACATGGATGCAATTGTATTCACACAGCAGGTTGCAAAACCAAGCCTGTAAATACATTTGGTAAGTTGCAGGCAGACATAAACTAAAACCATGTGTATTTGCTTTTGAGGCAATCAGCTTCAGTAGTATTGTCAGCACCTCTGAGAGCCCGCCCCGTGTGTAGATGACCTTTTTCACTATAAACACATTCAGTGAAATAATTCTGATATTATCCATTTATGAGGATGTTAAGAGGCATAACACCACCCAGTTCTTAGGTGTTTCACTGAGGAATTTTTGGAACCTGATTACACAGAAAGGGCTTTTGCTGGAAAATCTTGAAGCAATTTTTCTAGGATAAGTTTTTGTGCTGTTATAAATGAAGATTTATTCATGAATACACACATTCAGCTAAAAGCAGTAAGCAGGTGTAAAGATTTTTCCCTGCTTCAGATGTCAAACTAAGCCTTATTAGGACCTGCACTGGCTTCTGGATGGCAGGATGCTTGATCTTGGAAAAATCAGATCTATGAACTAGGACTCAAATCCTCAAAAGTAGTTTCAGCAATATGAAAGCCCATAGACTTCCTATGAGTCCCACTGAGAAAGGTTTAGATTGTTAGGTTCATGAAGCAATCAAGGGAGTGTTTCATTTCACCAAGAACATAAACATCTACATTTATCAAACACTTCACAAGATCCCGTCCTACTGATATAGGATATTTATAACTGTCTAACAGGGCATGTGAGTTTTTTAACAATTGTTTTTGAGTATATAATATTCAGTGACCGCAAATAGCCTAGAGGAACCCAAGCCTTCTCTGTACTAAATGTCTTGATAACTTCTTACAGTTTGATCACATATTTCATGTAGAAGAATACCCCCTCTTAAAAAAGGGAAGGATTGACCTTTGTTGTCCTCTTACTGTGGACTTTCCTTTACCACATAAATATGTCATTACTCTTTATCACGGGAAAAATGGTCCTCTCAGCATTTTAATTAATTCATTAAACTTATTGACAAGAAGCACAAACTTTGTGTTATTGAATTGAGTAAACATCGTTTTAATTGTTTATTAGGTAAACATCTTTCCTTTCCTTTCAGCAGGTTCACCTTCAGTCAAACACCTCTACTCCTCCCTTACCAGCCTCAGATCCTCCTTTTTCTTTGTATGGTCCACTTAGTCTATCCCAGTTCCTTTGGTGAGGTGTTGAGGGGCTGAAGACATTGGGGACACTGTCTGATGGTTAATTTCAGATCCTCAGTTCTTCCTGATGCTGCTCTGCTCGAGAAAGTTTTACCATGGGCTACAACATCTCAGAGGCCATGGGTTTTCTGTGAAATTTCATCCCTTAGAGGTGACCTCCTCTGACACAGAGCTCCTCCTTTGAAGATTGCGTCTTGAGCTATGCCTCCAGCAATGTTTCCTTCAATATATCTTCTCCATTTCTTCTTCTTCCCCATATGGCTTTTGAAACCTGTTTTAGCAGAGGAGCCATGTGCTTCTGTAACTTGCTGAATTTTTACCACTTGATGGAGTGCTAACACTTGTTTCAGGGCAGCTGAGCCCAGCTGTGGACAGCATAACAGAGGTTGTGACATATTCCCTCAGAAGTCACTCTGCAGCATCTTATCAAAACCCTGCAATTTCTGCCCAGCATTTCAATGAAGAAGTTTTGTATTTTTTTTTTTAAAGAGCATCCAAAGAAGTTAGAAAAACTTGAGAAGGGGTGAGAGAAGGCATTTGAGAAAATTAGAGAAATAAAGGCTTTGGGAATGAGGGCTTGAACAAGGGTGTTGAAGATCAGGATATCATGTAAGTACCTAAAAGAAGTTCCAGTTTGATAAACAGAAGACCTAAACCACAGCTCAGATGATGAATTGTGGACAGAGAAACATAAAGTTAAAGGTTCAGCGGCTCATTAGCAAGGAAGCTGAAGTTATTTGAAGTTATGGTGCACCAAACTGTTATTCTTTATCTCCTGCCTTCCTCTTGCTATGCATTCCACACCAAAGGTAAACGGTAAAATTGTTGAAAAGGGCTTGACACTATGACTTCTGAGTTTAAAGCAAGCTTCCATCCAGTTGCCTCTCCTTATTCACCAACCCACAGTTCACTATATCTCTATGGAAGAAAACTAAACCAGAAGATAGATGGCAGAATTCAGTGAGAAGAATAGTACACCTGAAAGGATTTTCCTTTTATATGTTTGTGGTATAATTCCTTTTTCAAAAAGAGTTAAAAGAGCACTGGCAAAATGCGTGGATCTGTTGTTGGTGAGGGCATCTGGCCAAGAGACCTCTTCTCAAAATCTTCTTTCATCTGTGTTTACATTCTTCATGAAATATAGCCATATATAGACATATAACCACAAGTCTATCTGCAAGTCAGAAGTTCTCATCTCACCCTGTCAGGGGTAGTTGCATGGGTAATTCATTAAAAATACGAAGGCGAGGGATTAAGTAAGAGAGAATAATTAAAAAGTGAGTATCATCCCTTGGTTGGGGTACACTTCCACTGCAGAAAAGATGTCATGTTAAACCACAGCTGGAAGAACATAAATATGGAAGAAGAATTTAATATATTCTCGATTTGAACCTATACTTTTCAGTCTCTCATTGAAGAGGAGGAGAATCTCTCTGCCTTTTGATGGATAGACATGCTCTGCAAATGCTTATTGTGATGGATCTGTCAAGCAAAAAAAAGGTGGAGAAACACATGATTTGTGAATCTTGTGTGAACCTAAGCATGAATTGGAGCTTCAAGAAATTCAGCACTGACTAGGCAAGAGACATTTTACTCATATACACCTATCGAAACTTGGATACCTAAAAGACTTCACTGGAGAAAACTTAGCCTGTCATAGGCACTTGATAAATTGAAGGAATTTTGTGTGCTAATGATAAGTATTAAACTGCATGCTCAGAGACTTATTAAACCCTCTTAATGACTCTCAAAAACTTACCACAAAGTGGTAGGTACAACAGGCAGCCATAAGATACAAGTAGAATAGAGTTTTTAAGTGACATAGTATATAGACAGAAAAGGGATTACTTAGTGAAGAAGACAAATGGAGTGAACAACTGAATGACATTTACTAAACAGGAGAGGAAAGCGATAGGGAAAAGGGACAGCTGTAATGAACACACACATGTAGAATGGTGTGCTAGATTTAAAGGACATCTGGTGTAAGGGACAGCTGAAGTGTATGAGTGACATGCCCTAGATATGTGGTTGGAAGTTCTGTGCCTGAGTGACAGCTGGCTTAGCTATCATGGGTGACATGTCCTCCACAGAGGAATACAGTGCGGAATACAAGTGACAGCTAGTGTGTACTTTATGAGTGAAATATCTTTGTTACAGCAGGCAAATATAAGGAAAAATTATCCGGGGTGCCTGAGCAACATGTTTCTCACCAAAGAAGGAAGAGTTGGACGCAACACAAAGGTGCAATGCATAGGTAACATGACCTAGAAGGGGAAAAGAGCACTAAGGGGACAAGTGCAATAGGACCAGACTGGATTAAAGAACCCTGGTTTAAAGGAGATATCCTAAGTGTAATGTATGACAGGAGTGTACAATTGTTACACCACTGGCTAAAAGTACTGTCAGTGGCCAGAGTT
This sequence comes from Cyanoderma ruficeps, assembly GCA_008694505.1. Classification (NCBI taxonomy): domain Eukaryota; kingdom Metazoa; phylum Chordata; class Aves; order Passeriformes; family Timaliidae; genus Cyanoderma; species Cyanoderma ruficeps. Next base: position 7,119,663 of record VZDJ01004378.1, read on the forward strand.
GGCAGCTGGCTGCAGCCAACAGTGATGTAGCCATAGTCCTTGATCATTCTGGTGCTACCCTGAAGTGAGTAAAATTTTCCGTGGGGACCGTCATGGGGATTTCTATAATCATAAGCATAGTTTTTAATGATGTCAATGTATTTTGTCCTTATTTTGACATTTGAAAAGAAATAACTAAGATACATCAAAGTAGCCAACACTGCACTTCTTGGGATCTTCTGTCATCTTTCAAATGATTTTTTTCTGGTTAATATTCTTCTACAAGGGTAGATAAGCAAAGACACTAGTTTTTGGTCTTAGAGGATATTTCATATTAATTCCGTCACTCAACAGAATATTTCTGAAGACTCATGTAACAACTCTATGTTCATGAGGCGTGAATGATCAGTAATATTTGAAGAGTCCTTATTTTTCTGAGACTTTTTCTCTTTGCATGTATGTCCAGTCCATATTAGCCCACAGGTACTTAGGTTTTCTGGTCTTATATTTTATGTATCCATATATCCAAAATTGCATATACATACATATCTACATGTATATATATTTGTGTTTGTATGTTTATATATAAATATATACAATTTTTTTGATTCATGATAAAATACAGAAGAATTTGCCATACTGTGAATTATTATAGATGAACAAAATCAGAAAAAGACTATAGAAGTTCAAAAGTCATCAATCAGACATCCAGACTCATAAGCTAGGCTTAAAATCTATGGGATGTAAATAACAAATAAAAACTATATGAGGCTACATTTCATTCATCTGACTATGAGGGTATTCTCAGACTTGTAGTCTTCATATTGCCTTTTATCCTATAAGGACTAGAAACTTCCTTTCTTCTAATGAAAACATCAAGCCTCAGTAAATTGTAGGACTTCAGGAGCCAGGGATTAAGAAAAATATGAAACAACATTAGACATATAAAATCCCTGTGATAGAATCACCTGAACTGGCAACAGTGAGGCAGAAGGCCAACTTTAACCCTGGAGTGTGATGCAACACAGTCTCACAACACAGGTCACATCTGTGAGGCAGAACTTAGTTCTCAACCATGCTCAAATTCTCTTTTATTGAATATTCTTCATAAGTATATTGCAGCTTTGGCCTCTGAGAAAACCTATGGAAAAAAAAATACTGTGAAGTATAACATTGTAGAGCTCTGTATAGGAAATGA
>VZDJ01004378.1:7125168-7127668 GCA_008694505.1 Cyanoderma ruficeps
AAAAGTATGGAATTCATAATTTGATGGCGTAAAAGGCCAATAATATGTGACAGCATGATCTCATTAGAAAAAGGAATTTTAGCCCAGTGTGATCTGAGTGACTAGTTCCAAAATGTGCAGTGAATTTTATAGTTCGTCTGGCTGGCAGAGTTCCATGCTCCTGCATTCCCCAATGGTAAATATTTGCAACAGATTTCACATTGTAACACAAGGGCTCCTTTCACAGAGCAGGTCATGTAACACTGCAAAAAAATCAAGGCCAGGGCAAATAAACAAAAAGTCATGCCAAGTTCACCACTCCCAAAGATTCCTAAGCCTGGCTGTGCATACAAACTTCACTTGCTACTCATCAACATCAGCAGTTTATGGCCAGATGGTTATAAATTTACATTCTATAAAATTTTAGAGGATGTTATTTTTTCCACTCAGTTTGTTAATTAAGTTTTGGTCTTTTTATTTCCTCAAACATAACAGTTCAAATTTTTATTAATGATACAGTATCATATTCTTTCCTGTCTCTTAGTACACTTACTCGGCAGTACTAAGAAAACTTTCATTAAATGAAAGTAAAGCTTTTTCAGACACCCAATCTAGAAAACTTGTGGGTTTTGATCTTTCCTTTGCACTCCCAAGGCAAACTAGCAACGGATAGGGAATAGTTCATAGAAAACAAATACTGGAATAAAATTTCCCCTTCAACAGTTATTTTTAAAACCTTTCCCTTTCCATTTTGAAATAACATAGTGTGCTGTGCTTAATGTGCTGCAGCTTGCTTCCATTCAGAAAAAGTGTCTCTCTCACTCTCATCATTCTTATCCTGTAATTAACAGTACCAAGAAAGCTAACATTAAAATCTTGAAGAATGTAGCTCTGCGCAATTAGAGAAATTCACAGTCTTGAAAACGATTTCCTAAGTGGAACAAAATTCAAGAAGCAATAACCTAAACCCCCAGATATTTCTGTAAATTTGGCAAAATAAAATTCTGCCTCAATTCCTAAGTGTGACTTTCATAAAATAATACTGACAATATTTGTTAAACATTTCCAATAATACTAAATACACTCAATATGTGGTATGAAGCTTGATATATTTTAAACAGAAAAATTTAACAACAATTTTGAAATGTATTTAATTCAAGCACACACTCTGTAAGACTGAGGCCACTTCACTTTACAATATTTCAGATGAATACCTTTGCTGAGCTCTGTATTTTATGTAGGTAATAGCTCTAGAATTGCAGTTCAAATATTTAGATATAAAAAAAATGTAGGCAAAAAAAGGTGTCTAGGAATCTATTTGTGTGTATTTTCCCTTCTATGACTTTAATGTAAGCAGAAAGCTTTAAGATTTGAATAAATATATAGGGTTAAATTCTACTCAGCACAAATTCAACTTTATTGACTTCTGAGGAGTTTCATGGGGATATGAGACATCAAGATTTGATTTGCCATGTGAATAAGGTAATGTCAATAATCCTCTATAACATCTAGGTATTGGTAAGTTTATATAACTGTCTTTATTTCAGTTAGGGTTTATTGTTACTTCATGCATAGAAAGTTCAGACTAAAATGTCAGCCAAAATATTTAGCGTTGGGGTGGATTTTGTATTTTGTCTCCCTGTTTAGAAAATTGGACTGAATCTTATTCTGGCTGTTGTTTATGTGCTTTAGTTTGAGAACTTGGGACTGCTTCCCTAATGGAATAAGTACTATACAGGGCTTTTCCTGAAGATTTGTGCACCATCATATTTCCTTTTATAACTTGATGAAGGGAACTAACCACAAACATGACGCGATATCTTTACAGAGGTGACAATGTTTCACACAAATGAAGAGGAAAACCCACCCACATTTATAGCAAAATACAGTGTTTGTTGAGCCGGGCCATTCAGGTAATGATACAAAGAACTGAAATATATGTACCGTGCTTCCTTCCATTTAATGTACTAATGCTGGCACCATTATCAGGATGCAGCAATTTCAGTGCAGTCAGAAGGTGGCTCTAGTGCTTTAATTTTGCTATACTGCTGACAATAAGATCCAAGGAATAGAAATTACTTTTGTGCTACATTTTTTTCAATCAATTTAACTGATGTTCCAACTGGAACACAACATTTGATTTTATATATCAAACAACTTCACACTCATGAACATGTGCACACTCATGAATTTTCTTCTTTTTAAGGTTCAGCTGACCAAGTGACAAAGAACAACAAAGCAAAGCAAACCAAAAAATTAAAATATTAAAGTTATATCTGACACCTCTGAAACACTTCCCATCAACATAGCAAGATATATGTAATCCCTTTCACTGAGGTGCCATAAAGAAATCAGAAGTTCTCTACTTTGGCAAATCAACATTTGCTATCTCTGCAGCAGTCTCAGAGAATTGCTGGTTATTGGAGTGATTCTTCTGGGCTACAAATTCACGTGGATAAAGGCAGATTAATCAACCTTTATGCAGGTGAAACACAGAGGGGACATAAGGAGGGGAGACGGT